>JBBIGC010000131.1:3859359-3897689 GCA_037576955.1 Lepidarchus adonis | reverse complement strand
TGTGTGTGTGTGTGTGTGTGTGTGTGTGTGTGTGTGTGTGTGTGTGTGTGTGTGTGTGTGTGTGTGTGTGACCCATAGCTCCCTAAATGCAAAAATGTAATCATGGGCCTGGCTGTATGTGCCCACAGTGCTGAACGTAGTTCAGTCTCAAAACAGGGTCAGTCTCCAAACCCGGTACTGTTCGTTTATGCTGTGGCTATTTAGGGGCAGTAAACGTGTCCTTAAGTGCCCAGTTTGTCTTCATCGGGAGCTCGTAACTCTGTTTAGAGCCGTGCTTGGCCCCTGGCCCAATGGTGCCAGCTCTGTGATTTAGCTCCAGGCGTGTGCCAATGCAACCTGCGCCAAAAAAATTCTGCACAACAAAATAAGAACATAGATTTGATCTCCTGTAATATTCAACAGTTCTGAAAGTAACAATATTGCATCCTGATAGTACACAGTTGGCCTAATTCACAATCCTAAATAACAGGACATCTCCCGCCGTGTTTAACTAACGCTAATTATTATTTCTTTATAACAACAGTACAAGTGAAACACAATTTATTTTTTCCCCCAAAAACCATTTTAAACTTAGACTCAGACTAACCCCCCAACCCCTGGACTCCCAGCTGTCCATCAACATCAATAACTACTGTCTGAACGGCATTGATAATACTGTGCAATATCTGTATACTGTGCAATATCATCACTCTCATTGTCCGACATCCACTACTCACTGCAAATGATCATTATTAATGTGCAATACTTAAATAATATGTAATAGCCCACACTGCATTCCACACTGTATATAAAAAAAATTGCACCATTTTTTCTTTGTGTTCTACATACATGTCTGCATTGGAGGGTGTGCTTTTAATCTCATTGTACATGTGCATAGTGACAATAAAAGGCATTATTATATATACACTATTTTACGCCATGGTGAAAATGAAAATGCTGTTCCAGTTTCCGCCGCCAGGGGTCAGTGCGGCAGAAGCAATGTTGTCCAACCTCCTCAGAAAAGGAATGGTAGACTGTAAAAACAGAAACGGTTGTAGTTGGCAGTCTTCTCTACAAACAGACTGTAACGCGACCAAGGCTAACAAAATTTCTTTATGCCTGAAGTGACTTCTACTTCAGTGTTCTCATCATGCCGTCATGAATCATTTGTCTGCCTTTTATTCCCTCGTCACTTCAAGCCTGGAAGATAAACAACACGACATTATACAATATAACCTAATAATAACAACACAAATACCTAATAGTAATACAACACTATATACTACATACCAATATAATTGATAAATAATTAGAACAAATTAGAACACAGAAAATAAACATAATACAAACAGGAAGTGATGGAATGTGGACATGCCACCGTGGGTCTTTCCAGCCTGTTGTTCTAAGGCTACGTTAAAAGTACACAAGAAAAGACACACAAAAAAACCTAAAAGTCATCATTATCTTTTATTGTGTTGCCTTATTATTATTATTGTTGTTGTTGTTATTATTATTGTTGTTATTGTTTTGTTTTCAGCTGTGTAGCCTCTCCCTTTCCAGTGGAAAAATTGTGTCCCATCAGCACCATCCTAAAGAAACCATCAGTGTGTATTATAGATATACAATAAAAATCATCATTGCCACTATAATAAAACTATAATAAATACTACATACTCAAAAACGAATTAGAATTATTATTAAGTGCACGGTTGGGCCACGCCAATATTTTAAGATCTCCTCTTAATATTATCTACTTATTCCAAAAATGGTCAGGTTCTGTGTGAAATCAGTGGGAGACAAAGTATTTGCCTCTAAGACACAGCTTTGATGAGCTATTTTTGTCTCACTCAAAGTCAGGCCTTCTAAAGAGTAAGATCTCATCTTTGACTCATGTTTTACTGCTTTGTCTGCTTTTCTTATGCTAATCTCTTTAACGAAGACAACGAAGAGCATCTGAGCATCAACTTATTTGCAATTTATGATCCATGATCAGCTAGGAGGCTTCCAGCCTGCTTGGCATACTTATGGAGCAGCCCAGCTACGGGCACAGCAAGAGGAGGTAACTTCCATACACAGGGCCCTTTGCTCCATACCTGGATTTATGTGGGGGGAAGCCATGCACAGCAGGTGCTGGAAATTCCAGAAGCAGACGTTTGGCAGCGGGCAGTTTGCAGGCCCAGTGATAGTACAGCCATTTCCGATCTCCAGCTTTGGGTTCCACACTTGAGCACTGATACAGGGTCAGCTTCTCCCTAGGCCAGATCAGTACCTCAGTTTTGACTGGAGAAATGGGCAAATTGGTGAGATGTGAGTGCAGCCCCCAGCAACACCACACCAAGCACCTGGGCATCAGCCACTATAGGAAACAGATGAGCACCTCCTTTAACAGCTAGGCCTCTGGTGACCTCCATGTTGCAAGGCAACACATCTGACATACATTTTCACATAGTTTAGAATGGCTTTTAAAGGGCAGTCAAAGTGAGCTTGTGGATAACACTCTTGAAAGAGATGTTTGCAAGCCCTTCTGAAGTGTTTCGAGCATGCAGCTTTTGTCTAATCCAAAGCCAGGACATTTTCACAGCAGTGACGGCATCAAGCACATTAAGAATTTCTTTAAATAATGAATTGGTGTGTAACGTTTTTACATACGGAATAACCGCAAGCCACTCATTACTCGCATTCAGATCTAAAAAAGTCTATATCCATTCCCTTTGATGGACAAAGGCCAGAGTGGAGAAAAACAACAGCTTTTAGTGAGGGAAACTGCTAAACGAGAAGTGAAACAAATAATTATCTGCATATATTAAAAGCAGTTGGACACAACTGTGATACTTACAACTTCCCAAAGAACATTAGTTCCGACCATTGTAAACACAAAGTTTCCAAAGTTGTAGAGATCACTAAAAAAGTTCAACTGCTATTTGTTTTACTTCTCATTCACTTCTGAGAATTGCAGTGATCCATTTGGGGTTTTTTAGCTTAAAAAAGATTGTTCTATTTTTTGTTGAATCTTTAGTCAACTGCTCTTTCCCTTCCATTTTAACATCCACCTATACTGAGGTAATTTTTTTAGGGCATTAATTTTATTCTGTGGATACATTTTGCACTGTAATTATTGTTCATTATGTTTACATCAAATGTTAAATGTTAAATCACAAATTGCAAGCAACAAACTGAATATACATTTTTATTGAAAAGAAAAAAACATAATTCCCTGCATATAAAATCTCAAACAAAACACACAGTAAACAAAATAGTATTACTATACTGTCACAATGTTAGCTTTCTTAACTGCATGATGTATGTGTTTGAAAATGTATTTATGTTAATGTACAGTATCTTACAAAAGTGACACCCCAAACATTTTATTATACCTTTTCATGGGACAACACTGAAGATATGACACTTTGATATAATGTAAAATATTTCATGTACAGCTTGTATAACAATGTAAATTTGCTCCCATCAAAATAACTGAACATACAGCTACTGTCTAAACCACTGGCAACAAAACTGAGTACACCCCTAAGTGAAAATGTCCAAATTGTGCCCAATTAGCATTTTCCCTCCCTAGTGTCATATGACTCATTAGTATTACAAGGTCTCAAGTGTGAATGGGGTGAAGGTGTGTTAAATTTGGTGTTATCTCTCTCACACTCTCTCATACTGATTGCATAGCACCTCATGGCAAAAAAAAACTCTAAGGATCTAAAAAGAAGAATTGTTGCTCTACAAAAAGATGGCCTAGGCTATGAGAAGATTGCCAACACCCAAGAACTAAGCTGCAGCACAGTGGCCAAGACCATACAGCACAGGTTCCACTCAGAACAGGCCTCACCATGGTTGACCAAAGAAGTTAAGTGCACATGCTCAGTGCTATGTCCAGATGTTGTCTTTTGAAAATAGATGTATGAGTTCTGCCAGCATTGCTACAGAGGTTATAGGGGTAGGGGGTCAGCCTGTCAGTGCTCAGACCATACGCTGCACACTGCATCAAATTAGACTGCATGGCTGTAGTCCCAGAAGGAAGCCTCTTCTAAAGATGATGCACAAGAAAGCTCGCAAACAGTTTGCTGTAAATAAGCAGACTAAGGATATGGATTACTGGAATCATGCCCTCTCATTTGATGAGACCAGGATAAACTTATTTGATTCAGATGGTATCAAGCGTGTGGTGGCAACAAGATGAAGAGTATAAGGACAAGTGTGTCTTGCCTACAGTCAAGCATGGTGGTGGGAGTGTCATAGTTTGGGGCTGTGTGAGTGCTGCCTGCACAGGGGAACTACAGTTTAATGAGGGAACCATGAAAGCTAAAATGTACTGTGACATACCGAAGCACAGCATGATCCTCTTCCTTCAGAAACTGTGCTGCAGGGCAGTATTCCAACATGATAAGAACCCCAAACACACTTCCATGATAACCACTGTCTTGTTAAAAAAAATACTGAGGGTAAAGGTGCTGCACTGGCCAAGCATGTCTTTACACCTAAACCCTATTGAGCTTCTGTGGAACATCCTCCAACTGAAGGTGTAGGAGCGCAAGGTCTCTAACATCCACCATCTTTGTGATGTCATCATGGAGGAGTAGAAGAGGATTCCAGTAGCAACCTGTGAAGCGCTAGTGAACTTCATGCCCAAGAGAGTTAAGGCAGTGCTGGAAAATAATGGTAGCTTCAAAAGAATTGAAACTTTGGGCACAATTTGGACATTTTCACTTAAGGGTTTACTCACTATTGAGTTGCCCATGGTTTAGACATTAACGGCTGTGTGTTGAGTTATTTTGAAGGGACAGCAAATTTACACTGTTATACAAGCGTTATACAAAGTGTCATATCTTCAGTGTTGTCTTATAAAAGATATCATAAAATATTTTAAATATGTGTACTCACTTTTGAGAGATAATGTATATTTTTCTTTTTTATAATCAAACCATCATGAGGAATCTGGTTTCTTTGGCATGCAGAACCATTTGAACACTTTCCGTTTCTGGTCAACTCTCTGTAAAAACTGAAAGTGGAGCCAGACTTTGCTGGAAAAACAAACACAAACAGCTTGGCGGGTTTGGAATGAGGAGGAGCAGACCATGTTTTTAACTCTTGGCTCCTCCTCAGTCCAACAACAACTTTCCTGCAGGGATTTTGTGCTTACAGTAAGACGGAGGTTAGCGAGGGCTTTTGCATCATGTCAGGTATTGACAGCATTTATCTGCTAAAGGGAAGAAAACGTTTTGTCTTCATTGCAGTGACAACGTTTTTGAAGAAAATTAGGGGTGGTAGTCCTCTGCATCCTGTCTCTGTTGTGTGTTGCATCATTGGGCCTGTTTTGTTCAAAGCTATATTGAGGAATGTCAGGAAATGTCACTTCACACTGCCTGTGTTGGGTAGGTCAGAAGGTCAGAATGGTGCATTGCTGTTTATAAGGTGTTTTTCAACTTTAAAAGTCTCGACTACCAGGCACAACCCTCTGGAACGGCGAGACTCCAGACACTAGCTGCACAGGTTATGCAACTTCCATCGCTCGGCTTTATGAGGACAGATTTTAAACGTCTGGAAAAGGAACATTTCTCTTTCAAAGCCCAAAAGTGAGGGAGTTGCAGGCGAAAAGGGAAGCAAAGGGGGAGGTTTTGGGGTGAGAGAGTGAGTCAGAGCTCGAGCGAAAAGGAAGGGATAGAGGCAGGTAGGGACGGAAACACACAGGCAGATGGAAAGGGAGTGGAAAGACAAAGGGGCCGGAGAAAGGGAGGCAGAGGGAAGAGAGACCGAGATGAGGGTGAAAGAAAAAGAGAGAGAGAGGGTAGGACGGGTGCGTGTGTCTGCTGGAAACGCCATCTGTCTCCCCTCCAGATTCTCTCATATTTCAGGATTCCTGTGAGGCTGCCCTGCCCATATTTCACCCTGCTGAGAGCTTGACAGCTCTGATGAAGTCTGAGGATGATGAAGATGGTCATAACAGCGAAGCATATCAAGCAGTGTTAATGTGAGGCTCACCCTCTGACACCATGGGGCTGGTGCACAACAGCGGAACCCGATCTTCACGTCATAGAAACCATGCCACTGTTAAAGCATCCATGGGCAAATCATGTTATGTTTACTACCAGATTAACGGCACAATACCCATTTCGCAAAGGGCTGCTTTAAGATATAATGTCATTTTTGAAAAAGAAAAAAACTAATCTTCCATGTCTCATTTTAACCAGATGCATATATGTATTATTTTTGAGCTACAAATTCCAAGCCCACGTCTTATGCCTGCATCGATAAGCCAAGGGATTTCATGGACATTCAATAGTATAGTCCCTCATTCGCAGCACATCTTTCCCCGAAAGTGATATCAGTCATCTCCTGACACTTTACAAGATGCATGTGATGGGCCCAGCTTTGCCATTAGACAGATGTGCCGGCGCTTCAGTCTGCCAGGAGAGGGCTGCGCACAGCTGGGTTACGCCTCCCTCCGATCCGGATAGTGGGAGGCCTTTCAAAAGGTCGGGTTGCTCCAGGCTTCGGCTTAAAGCTGCATTGCGATTGAGGCCCATGAGGTTCTGCCGGGTCCAGCGGCCTCAGGCCAGAGGGCGAAACGTGTCTGTTCTAAGGGCGAGCGGATTAACGCTCTCCACACTCCGGGCCCCTGCCAGGAAACCTGAGAGGCCCCTTTTTTACGCAGGAAAGGGCGCCGGTGAGTCGGCATCATAAATTTTGGGGGGCCACGTGTTGACCAAAACAAGCCGACCAATGCTCTATGGTCCTAATGGATAAGAATCAGAACAGAGCAACTCGCCCGGGATGCGATACATGACAGGAAATCCACAAAATGTTACAAATTAACCATTGTCCCAGAAACCCATGTGTATCCATCCTCTCATCCAATGAACTAATTTTGAAGACTTTGAAGCAGGATGGGCGGTCTCCAGGACCAAGGGAAACACTGCCACAAACATTTTATTAAAGCCTTGCTAGTGATCATGCTTATTTTACTTATGAAGTTATTTTCGTTTTATTTAAACTAATTTAAATGATCATCTGATGATTAGCAAAGGTTCTTTGTTCTTGAAGCGTTCTTCATTCTGTGAATTTACTATTCTGCAGCCATCCCTCATTAATTTCTTAATGCTGTGCACATCAGTCCAGACCCTACTGGGACGTCCTTAGCAAAGGTTTTGTTTAGTTTCAAGCCAAAATGAATTCCTAAATAAATAAAGAGTACTTAAATTAGCTTTAGCTTGCTACCCTACTAAAGTCAAGAAGCATTGAAGAAAGTGGGTAAAGCCAAAATGTAATTTTTTCTGTTTTCACATTGATAAAATAACAATAGTAACTTGCCTTTGGTCCTAAGTAGAGCAGTTATCACCAAAAGATAAACTCAGCGTAACATTAAAAAACTTTAAATGAAATGAAAGTGTGAAGAACTTTTTTAAGTTTACGGCACCTTTCAACAAACACACCTTCATGCTTGTGTGTAGGTAAATAGTTAGAATAGTAGTTGCAAGGTAATAGTTACATTTGGACTCAAATTATAATATATATAGGAAAAGTCCCAAGTTTAGAAAGCAGAAATGGCAACGATCATGAGTACAGTGCATAACAGATGCTACTAGCAAGTCACTTTAAGCCAGAATTCTGTCTAGCTAGCCTGATAGATAAGAGAATCTGTCAGCGGAAAGAAACAACTTGCAACTAATAGTCTAACTTTCACCTAAAAATGTGAGCGATTTCTTAGTACACAGCATTCTCTGGATAGGTCAGATTTATGGACACTAGCTATAATGCATTACAGTGCATTCTCAGTGACAGCAAGGCGTGTGGTCATAGGCCTAACTCCATAGGTACAATCATATGCTGCGGTCTGTCTCCACTGCATCTCAGTACATTTAGAGCAAGGCAACCCTGCAACTCTACTAGCCCCTATCTAACACACTAGATCCAGTTTATCAGGCCTCCAGCAGCATCTTAGCATTAGCACCTGAAGCAAATCCCTAAGGGTGGAATGCTGGTCCCGGCCACATCCTAAGAGATCTAACAGCTTGGGTAACCTTGTCTTGGGTTTTTGACACATATCAAAAACAAAATATACAAACATCACATAGCTAAAAGCAGTAGCAGCCATTGTAAAGTCTAAACCCTTTGAATACTATTGTTCATTTTAATAGTTAACAGCAGTTAGGTGATTTGAAGGGCAATTAGGGGTGTATGTGTGTGTGTGTGTGGGTCAGCCATCTTATTACCAAACTTACCAGAAAGTATCTCCATTGTTAACCTATACTATTGATTTGTCTTGCGGGGTTGCAGTGTTTCCCAATCCTGCTCCTGGTACCCAACTGCCATGCACATTTTTGGATTGTTCCTGCCCCCAACACACCTGATCCAACTAATTAACCCAACACTGAGCTGAAGTGAGTTGCTAAAGCAGGGAAAACATAAACACATGCCACCAGAGGCAGCATTGGGAAATACAACTTTTCAGACCCTAGAGAACTGAAAACTAACTTTTTGAACATAGAAGGGAGTCAAATTAGCAAACGAGTAACATCTTTCTACCCCCATCAATGAATATCCCTGGACTCCAGTTCGGCCAACCCCCTGTTGCAAAAGTCATTTGCACCTGGTTAACAGTATGACATACAGCATCAGTTACCACATGGGCAATACTGCATGGTTAACTGTGATGATTTACACATGCTGCTAAGTGGTAGGTTTTCATCACTATATTACCCTCATATATCCCTTTACCTTTGATGTACAGGGATAACTGAATATTTAATTGTTCTTTTGAACTATTGCTTAAAGTGCAGTTAGTGTAGAGTATTTGGTAACAGTGTTGTGCTCTGCACAGCAGACATCTGTAATATGATTTAGTTCATAATAATAGCTTCTGTCAAATGCATAAATGAAAACATAAGTGCCATAAAGTATTTAATGCACCACATAGCTGTGTGTATGTAGCAGTGATAAGCTACAACAGCCTTAAATATCAATATATCAATAAATTATACATGTTAGATTGCTTCATATTATGTTGGATGTTTCAAGAATTTAACCCTGTTGTTTCCAACTAAAACATGAAGAATAGAAGTTATCTAGAGGTCATTTGCTTGTCACACACATGGAACAACAAAATACAGCCTTTGCGTATGACACATTCTATTAGCAGTTAGCATACACACATGACTATGAGCAGTGGGCGGGGCCACTGTGGACTAACGCCTTTTTGCCGGTGCCTTGATGAAGGTCACTGACAGGAGTACTTGTCCTAACATGCAGGAAACCACAGCACCCAAATCCATGCACATACAGGAAAGTGGCCTGACCCTGGGGGTCAAACCCAGGCCCTTCTTGCTGTGAGGCTAACCGCTAGCGCTCGCTAGCACTACTCACCCTTTGCTACAGTACTTTTCAAGTTTACATACAAGGGTTATTGTATTGAAAAGACAATAAACTAAAAATTGCACAATTATTTGTTGCAGGTTCATAGGCTTTCTCTGAGAGTTCCCTCTGGAGCCTCTATGTGTAGTTTGCAATAAACACACACTGGCCACTTAATAAGTGATTGAATTGATTATTTGTTATTTTGAACACAACAAAATGCAACCTCTTTATTTGACCCATCCATGCATGCGTGAGCAGTGGACAGCACCCAGGGAACAGTGCATTGTGGTACCTTTACCAGTTTGGGATTTGAACCAGGGACCTTCTGATCCCTAACTAGTACACTACCAGGGGCCTACTACTATTAGGAACACCTGTTCAAAAAAACAGAAATAGGTAATTAGCAAATCACTTGGCAGCAATGAATTTAAGCATCTACATGCGGTGAAGTTCAGAATGAGCATCAGAATGGGGAAGAAATGGGATGTAAGTGAACAGCTTTGAACATGGCATGGTTGTTGGTGCCAGAAGATCTGAGTATTTCAGAAACTGCTGATCTACTGGGATTTACTTTTCATAAGTGTACATCTTTTTGGTGCAACTTGCAGGCTGAGTAATATTTGAATGAAGAAACTAAATTATACCAAGAGCTTAGTTATGATTATAGTATAAGGAAGTTATTGCATATGAAAACCACAGAGATATGTATAAGTTTTTCATGAGTTGAGTTGCCATGCTTAACATAATGGTTTTAATCTCTCTCTGTCTCTCTGTCTCTCTGTCTCTCTGTCTGTCTGTCTGTCTGTCTGTCTGTCTGTCTGTTTGTCTCTCTCTCTCTCTCTCTCTCTCTCTCTCTCTCTCTCTTCCACACACGTGCCTCTAAGCCACGAATTAATTTATGGTTTAATTATAATATAAGCCTAGAGCTATGAAGAAGCACATATCAGCCATCGTTAACTGATGCCACAGAATTGCCATTCGCTAATTGAAATATAGATCAGAATCAATATTTTGAATCCCAGTGGTTTACAGAGTAAGTAAAAAGACTGTGGTCACTTTATCTGCAAGAAGCACTTCCTTCCCAGAAAGTGCACCAATCACAAACAATAAAGTGACCGAACTGCAAGATGCAGGAACATCTCACTATTACTTTGGACCTCGTTGAACTGGACACATTATTTACATCAGTGCATTAACTCAGGAGAACGCAGACCAGACTGGTCTGATGAAAAAGCCATGAAGGTGTCTTTGCCAAAGAAAAATAATGGCAAGGAATAAATTAATATATTTGGAAACATAGGCCTTTTAACATACCATCATTTTATGTAAGTCTCATCTAAACCCTCGGCATGAAGAATTGCAATTTATTGCCCAACATTTTGATAATTACATTGACCTGGAGGCAAACAATATTAATATTTCTCCATTGAAACTCCTCATGCAGTGTGCTGTAAATAATGCATATGAAGTAGTACAATGATTTGCTCTGAGCTCATTTAACAGGGTCCATGAATCAGCGAGCAGGGCATTTACGCTCCTGACGTTTATTCACACATCATTCCCTCATCAGGGAAGGCATGGAAGCTGCAACAGAGTGGTCAAAGCATGGTAGACAGTGTAACTGCAAAAGCAGTGCTGATTTAGTTTCAGTATGGCAGAATTTTCCAACAAACAAACCTCATGTTATCTGCTCTCAGGTCAAGCATTGCCGTCGTCTGCTAGCGCTTACCTCTGGTCTGCTCACAGCGTTATCAGCCCGCATTAGCATTTGCATTTTATTGTAGGCATGGAGATTTAGAGTGCTGGATACATCAGCTCCGAGCAGACAGAATTAGTTAACAATGCATTATCTGCCTTTTATGGCCGCCATAACTCTCCTGCTCCCTCAGCCTGAGGAGGGTGGGGCTACAAGAGAGGCTGCTGGGAGCTCTGTTGGTGGATGTGTGCTTTAGTCTCATGATGCGTAACTGAGCATGAAAAGAGAGGTCTGTGAAAAATCCAATTTACACCATTTTTATCATACCTCGCATATGATTATCTCAGGCATGTTTGCGATATGAAACCACAAAGCTAGCCCGAGGTAGCTAACAAGTAATGGAAGCTAATGTACCAAGAATTAGCATCCTGTAAACAGCAGGTCACCTCAAACGGTATCAAGGTGTTCAGACTTCAGACACTATGTGATCTACCTTTGCCACAGCAAGACTAAAACTAAATAACATTGAAAACACCCATGATTTATTTGTGTTGTGATTATAGCTCCCCTCCCCCGTAAGGTAAACCACAAAGCTAGCCCGAGGTAGCTAACAAGTAATGGAAGCTAATGTACCAAGAATTAGCATCCTGTAAACAGCAGGTCACCTCAAACGGTATCAAGGTGTTCAGACTTCAGACACTATGTGATCTACCTTTGCCACAGCAAGACTAAAACTAAATAACATTGAAAACACCCATGATTTACTTGTGTTGTGATTATAGCTCCCCTCCCCCGTTAGGTAAAAGTAGATGATCTCTTAATTGACGTTGGAAAAGGGTTGTTCAGGACTACAGGAGTATGAAGATTAAGATTAAGAAGATTAAATGAACAGAGTAATTAGCGAAAATCCATCTCAACAGGTCAGTATTTTCACATGCAATTAAATGTAAGCCAAAATAACAGAGAGCCCAATTAGAAAGATGGTAGAAGATGGAGAAAGAGAGTAGGGGGTTCTTGGGGGTGGCTGAGAGCACCATAAATTGTAAACTAGACAATTACTAATTTGTCTTTGAGAAAAATATTACAACAAGACATGGACTGGTTCAGAAACAACTGCACAATGTCATTGGTGAAGCTTAGTCAACAAACATAGTGTCCCTCATGCACATAATGATTATAACATTCTATGATATTCTCAGTGTACACAATTTGGGAAAAATTAGTCTCATTTTTTCCTAAAAGGAGTTGCTGTTGGAGGGGTACTGCAGCATGAAGTCATTGCTCCCTGGGGGCATCCGCACAGACAGAGCGCATGGCCGGCATAGTGCCAGGACATAGGAGGATGCCAGCTGTGTCGTAGGGCAACTCTCAGAATCTTAACACAACAGGACAGGCAGATTCTCCTCATGCACAACCTGCATTCATGGTCCAGTTTAATGTACGGTTGAATGAGTAGGTAATGTTACGCAGCTTCCAAATGAGCCTCAGGGCCTGGGGTAAGCGGTTTCTCATAGCTGCACTCTACTATGCAGCATTCGTTTGTCTGTTTGTGGGGTGGGGGTGTTTTTCTTACATTTTTACGACAAAGATTCCTGTTCCAAATCCTGATACAAGGAAAAAACCTCCAACGCCAGGAACAACACGGTGGTCAGATCTTTCTAAAGTGCTTGTCTTCGTCTGATGGGACAAAATGTTTTCTTTTTGGCTACTGAGGTTAGAATTAGGTTTAGGGTGAGGGTTATTACATATACGCAGTAATATATAGCTATGTAAATATATAATACACAGGACACACTTTACTACATATATTTTACATATGGCACTTATTATTTCTTCCAGGCAGGGGTGCCATAAGTAGGTGGGGGTTCGGGGGACTAGGAAAATTCCTGCAGCCCAACACTGATGGGATCCTTGGAGTACACTACATCTAAAGAAGCTTATATAATATTGGGCCCACATGTTATATTCTTTAATAGGGCCCAACAATTCTATTGGCTTCCCTGCTTACAGGAAGCTGCACATGTAGAGCATTGAAGAAGATATTGAAAGTTCTCTATGGGCAGCACAGTGGTGCATTGGTTAGTGCTGTTGTCTCACAGCAAGAAGGTCCTGGGTTCGACCCCTCTGTGTGGAGTTTGCAAGTTCTCCCTGTGTTTGTGTGGGTTTCCTCTGGGTGCTCCAGTTTCCTCTCACTGTCCAAAGGCTTATGATTTAGGTTGGCTACTCGAAATTGCTCGTGTGGTTGTCTGTCTCTGTATTGCCCAGTGATAGTTTGACCATTTGTCCTGGGTGTACCTTGCTTTGGCCCAATGCCAGCTGGGATTGGCTCCAGCTTTCCCAGAATCCAATTTGGATAATGAATAATAGTACGTAAATAAATAAACAATAAGGTACAGAGAACATACTAAAATATATGATTTTCTGCTAATTTGTGTGCATATTTCTTTTTTATTTAAAAAAATACATAAATAAATAATAATATATATATATATATATATATATGCTTTTGTGCCAGCTCAGAAGCATGTTCAGGATCTTGAAAAACTTGGGACTTTGTCAGTTTGATTGTCAGTTTTTTTTACCCAGAATTCTGTTGTGAATCAGAATAACACACGAATAGACCCAGGTCTATTGGAGATGCAAAGCTCTTCATAAAACATTCTGAGCTGTAGCCTTGGATGCCCAGGCCTAATGATTACCCTGCACAGGCCACATGGTCATTTTCCCAAAAGACAAAATTCAGCAAATAAACAGTGACTGCACTGTGTCTCTCTCTGGAGTATGTAATTTTCATTTAGCAAATCATCAATAACAATCACCTGACCAGGGGTGCCAACTGTATATATAAAATAAATATGGTGCATATGTATTAGCTTGCGTCCTGATATAATCTAAAAAGGAAACGTGTGTGTGTGTGTGTGTGTATGTGTGTTTGTGTGGGGTGTAAGGGCTGCAGTGTCAATGCAGCCCACTGCAGAAGCCCTTCCCCTGACTTGCGCCCCACGCTCCAGCTGCCAGGCGGCCCCCTCGACACTCATCCATTCGGGCTAATGTGCAGCAGTGCCGAAACCCTGCCACAAGCAAAGCCCACCGGAGCTAATTTGTCCGAAAGGGTTACAGAGACAAACTGTCTTTTCGCTAACCCCCGAATACACACAAGGCTGTGTCCGAAACTATGCCCTATTCAGCATTCAGCATGCTATTCCAGGACCCTGTCATTTAACAGTTGGCGTGAAAACATTAGCACAAAAAACATGTTTTCACAATAAATATGGTTAACTGTATTACAATATTACCATAATATTGCATTAAAAACATTCTGAAAGTTGCTATGTGTCAAAGTTATGTTCTGAATGTCATTTTAGATATAGAAATATACATGAGCAATTAAATATCTAAATAAAATTTGTCCACATTATGGTTTGCACTGTGTATCACTATCACAGACTGTGTGCAGTTTAGACTAAAATTAAGGATTTTGCAACAAAGTACAGATCTTTACCAGAATCAATTTGGTCTGACTATTTCCTATTTATTATATGGAAAGAATGGCTAAAATATGCTAGAGGGCACACACAAGACCTTGTGAATTGGGCTAAATTGCTAAAATGCTAATAAAATACTTTTAAATTAGACATTCTGGTTACTGAGGCTATTGCGGGTCATGAGCTGATTGGCTCTTCTGCTCACTGCTGTCATGAACGTACACAAGTCACTGTTAGAAAGTCCTGTGAATGCTGGACTATTTTATGGTTTGGTGAAATTATTAATAATTTACATATATAGATACATTTTAAATACAAAACAACGTTATGTTGCGAAAAGTCACAGAACAAATGACAAAGGACATCAGAGGTTTGGATGTGATATGAATGGTAGACGGGAAATTCAGTCGTCAACCTACACAGTGAAAAGCACAGAAAGAGCAAGAATTCAAAGGTAAGTTTTTAAAAATGGAAAATTAGCATTTTCTCTCCACACCTTCTTTCTCCAGGTAGTTCCTGTTAAAAATCTATTAAATTCTGTTCAGTTGTTCAGTCCACACAGCCATGCTCTCCATCATGTTTGGTTTGCATCCCCCACCTCTTACTGTTGACTCATGTCCTGTGATTTCATTGGCTGTAGCTTGCAGGCGACTGGCCCAGATATTTAGCAGGCTTGTGTTAGTGTTGTAGTCACGTCTTGTGTAAATGTAGTGTTCACACAAATTGATTATTGATTGCCAATCAATCGTAAAATCGGGCCCAATTGTGTGTCTACTCTGTTCAGTGACTGGCTATGAGATAAATGATCAAACTAGATATGTGCAAATCTGCTAACCACCACACTTAGCTAAATGCACCATTCAGTAGTGTATGTTAAATATAAAAGTGTTTTGTCTAAGTACTCTTTTATTTTGTATATTTAGAGTGAACATTTAATACATTTTAAACTCTAGCTCTGATTATTCCATAATTTGCAGAGCCTGCTAGCAGTCTTCCAACCAACTTGCCAAACAATACAGAATTAAGGTAAAATTGGTATAGTGTCATTGACTTACTACATACTGCTACAAGGAGGCAGCACATAGTCAACACCTGGCATTAGAATTTGATTGGGCCTTATTTCTAGAAATGATGAGAAACATGCAAAGTTCCTGCAGCAAACAGATAAGAAATTATGCTTCATGCAGCTACTCGGATGCAGCCTGGCGCCATTTCAGGCAGAAAACGACCTTAATTTGGTGCATGAATAAGTAGCAGACAGGGTCTTTTCATTTTATTTTCATGTTGGGTTTGTCAGGCATTTTGTAAGAGTCAAAAGCCATGAAAAAGTTACCAGCTGAGTTCTTCTGCATCCGCAGAGGACAGGAGTTGAGTTGCGTTTTCAGTATGTGATCTAGACCAGCTTTAAATATGGTCTGGACAATCAGATCAGCACGTCCTCAATGCATCTTGGGTGAGAACACACCTGTACTTAGAGTTGTCCAACTGTAATCAGATCACCCAGGACACTAATGCCAGGTGTGAACAGGACCAAGTGTCCATGCATTGGAAAATCAAAAGGAGTAGAGCACTGCTACTGTGAACAAAATTTATGATTTAAGTAAATGAACTAGTACTAGAGTACTAGAGTACAGCCCTGTCCCAAAAGAGAAACCTATGCTTCCTACTGGTTTCACAAAGAACCATCAGATCTTTTCAAACAGCATCGTTGAACAGCTCCGCGTGTTTGGAGAACACCAGTTACCAATTCTCTGGCAAGAACCTTGTTGAGTGATGGAGAGAGAGGGAGGGCCATCCTACCTTACATCTACATTTGTTCATTTAGCTAAAACTTTTGCCCAAATTGACTTCCAATCAAGTATTTCGTTTGCACAGGACAACACTGATGTGAGTGTTTACCGTATTTCCCCAATGATAGGCCATGATTTGTGGTGGTTTATCTAAAAACATAAAAACACATTCAGTACAAAAAGATGACATCCCCAAATGATTAGTTGAATTTAAATATACTGTTCACTGCAGGAACGAACAGTTCGAAAAGAAATGCAAAGCAAAGATATTCCCCTAAAGTCAAATCTGTCATCACCGAACAACTTGATGGGGACCTGTGCTGCTTTGCCGTCTCTGTCGGACATGCTTTCATCACTCTTGGATTTTACAAATGTTGCTTCATGAACGCAATGACCTGGAGCTTAAATTCTACCGCGTAGCTCTTGCATTGCGGCACGATATCAGTACGTTCAAAATGTTATCAATTTAATTGTTCACACTCAACTACGGTAAAATGTCACTAGCGGTATAGAGTTAGATGCTTTTACTTCAGATCTGTAAATTCAGTAACTCTGTGGTAACACTTTAAATTTTTAAAACATAAATGAGCATTTTCTGCGGCTTCTAGAATGGGACGGCCTATAACGAGGGGCAGCTTATAGTTGGGGGAATGCAGTACAAAGAAGTTCAACAAATTTAAAGTCATTAAATACAGATGGCAAGTGTTACAACATGAACTATAAGTGGTGCTTTGTTGTCTGGCATTTCTAGAAAGAGTCTAATACATTCCTCCTCATCATTAAATGCAACAAACAAGTCCAATACATTACCACTGCACATAGTCTCTTGGAATAACAGCCATGGATCAAATTCACGATCATCCATTGATGGAGTCAACACGTGGACTGTTGTCCCAAACATTTTGAGGGAGTTTCTATTCCCAGGAGTAAAAAGGTTCCATACTTTGTGAAAAACAGTTTATGACTTTTTGGAAATATTACCTGTAGATCATTGCAGGCTTTTAATGATGACATTGCAGGAAGTGCTGAGCAAAAGTATTTAATCAACTGCAGCTCCCCACACCTGCGTCCTCTGCTCAGTGCATAGGTAATTACAGGAACTGCTTAGTGCCTCTGCAGATTAGAACACAGCCCAAGTCCTCCTCCAATACCACATAACTGATGTCATCAATGTGCAGTCATAAAAGGCAAAGTGTGTGTTTGGCATAGAGCTCTGATGCACAGGCTCTGCATACCCAGCCTGTCAGGATCATATTTGTGTTTTATTAAAGTATCTCTAAGGCTGTTTTGGCTGTTTTTTTAGATGTTG
Organism: Lepidarchus adonis; assembly: GCA_037576955.1. NCBI lineage: Eukaryota > Metazoa > Chordata > Actinopteri > Characiformes > Lepidarchidae > Lepidarchus > Lepidarchus adonis. The sequence continues at coordinate 3,880,070 of JBBIGC010000131.1, read as the reverse complement.
ATACTTAAAAACTCATATTAAGTTCAGACATGAACAATGCATGTGTGAAATGACGTGTGCACACAACACACAATAAATGCAGAGTGGAATAAGGCTGGAGATATAATTGCTTTTAACTATGCATACACCTGATGGCTGCATTGTTTATCCAGCATCCATTTTGAGGGAGGAATGAGAGAAACATACTTGTCATCGTCTTGACATCTTTGATTTAGGGGCCATCTGTGAAAGCAAAGCTGTAGCTTTTACTGCCATGAGCTTAGACTCAACTAAACACTAACTTCATTGAACGCAACACGTCCTGTTGACTATGCAGACAGTTAGAAAGCGAGTGTATCTCCAGTCTAAAGCTTCCACGAGCAGTAGCACCTTGTTCTAATGTTCTGTAACTGTGACCATGGACTCAATAGTGGCCTGTTACCCAAATGTGCACTATTACACCAAACACGCTGGTTTATTACACCTAAGTCTACACCAACTCTGCTAAACCCAGGCCCTCCATGACATGGCCTACTCTAGGGTTTGTGCATTATTTTAGGTTGAGGGCACCTAAGCAGGCATCCAAAAAGTTCTGTTGGAAAAGAAACAATCTGTGCAATGTATAATTAGAACCTTTTATTAGAAGATCTTCTTAAAACAAGTTATTATTATCAAATCTCATCTCATACTGAACCTGAAACTAGAGCAAACCCTGACAAAAGAGCTAAATGGGATAAGAATGTTAAGACCTACACCTGATTCAAACCAGAATTTCTGCTAAACATCATTGGGCAACACATCGGGGAGCGTCCATGTCCTAAACCAATGTCCCAATCACACAAAACCACCAACACTTCCTACAAGTCATGCAGAACATCCCATCATCATGAAATGCTAACACAGTGTCACTGTACAGCTCAACATGCTTGGATGAGAGCACTGGCTGCCATATCTTTTCCATCAGGTAACAGGCACCTGCAATGGCCAACAGTGTACTGAGCGATGGGGGAGAGGGAGGGTCATCTTATACACCCAGACAAAGAGCATCACCATGTATCAAACTCACCATCTCCCAACGCCAATGTCATTGTTTCTAAACTGGTAGAATGTCCAATGTGTCAGTACTTTTACAGATTTCTAGTAACGTTGGAACGCGCCCCATACAGAATACACCCAAGCACACAAGCCTCATGCCACCCAATGTGTCTAAAGAGCTTTATCCAACCCTAGATTGTACAAGCTACAAGGTGGAGATGGCGTTGCAGCCTGGTAGAGCCCCAGCGCTCCATAAAACACACCGCCTCACACTCCCTCCACTCCCCACGACAGCAAATTTACTGGTGACCTTTGCATTCCATTTGGAACGGTGCAGCTTTTCTCTCTCCCTCACTCGCTCTCTCCTCCCCCTTCACTTTGGAAAATTCCACTGCCACTGAGGTAGTCAGGAAAGCGGCCATGTATGAGTAAGAGATGGGGGTGGAGCGGTGAAAGATTGCTTCTGTCTTTACCGCTGAGCTCCACAGAGGTGAGAGGCTGCTCAGGAGCAACAGGACTTAAGCTGAAGGCCACAATTCACCTCAGATCGACTCTGTACTACGAAATGGCATCTAGCCGAGTGCCCGTCCTCTTCTGGGAAAACAGAACTATGACATTTCTCTGCACTTTTCTTCACCAAATTAGGACAATGTCAACAACCCACATATATTTTTTTTCACAAATATGTAAAGTTGTGTGAAGCCTGTGCTCTCTGCAGAGGTTGTGTCCTAATTTCCATTCAACAAAACCAACAAAAGGTTGCATTTGACCAGTGGCACCCAAACCGGTGCTGTATATAGAGACTGTGCAAATAGCATAGCTAGCCAACAAAATGGCACAATTCTTGTCAAACATGATACAGCACAAAAATCACATAAAAGAACAGCAACAAGATTAAGATTCATAAACACCAATTCTCAGAAACATGATCTTTATGAATGAAGGAAAAAAACGCACTTGGCATCTGTTAACATAAAATTTTATTCCAAGTATTTATAGGCTACTACTATTGGTCCACTCATCATGAAACATTCACATACGGAAAAGGGCTGCGCGCATTTTCAAATGGTGTAGAAAAAGTAAAAGCGAGGTTATCTTATGATCAAGACAAATTTCTATGCATATGACCTAATGATTTTATTTTCCGTGGGTTTCAGTGGTACTCGAGGGCATGGAGCATTTAATGACGGTGTTCCAGAACAGGAGCTCATTTCTCATGGCTGTGTACAAAACGTCAAATGGTTGAAAGGACTCTTACACTAAATTGACCTGTACTTTTGTATTGATGTAAAAAGACTTGAGGCCAGTTTGCTAGATCCAGGTGAAGCCTGGTCTTAGACTAAAGCGCAAAAATATGGTATTTCACCATTTAGTTTGGGCTTAGGCTAAAACTGGGCCTCAGAAACCATCCTCCAGCCTCTCAGTGGCCTCCAGTCCTTCCCAAGTGCTAAAACCAGTTAAAAGCCACTATTGCACCTCTCGAGATTTGAAACAGGCAGTTGTAGCTTGTAGTCCAGTACCTCAAACACCTACGTCTCTCCACTACACTTGAGTCTCAAATCCACCCCCAGAGGAATCATAACGTTTTGTGTACTTCTGTGTTCAGTTCCCACTATGTGTATGTGTACAAACTTTAAAAAATGTCCACAAATGCTACTGCACAGATGAGCAAGATATGGGTAACTTCATGAAATGCTCTAGATGAGGATCGATAGAACAAATACAACTTTTTTTGTATTATTATTACGAATAAGCAATGCAGAACTAGTCAAAATGTACGATGAACAGCATTCATGAAATACGTATACAAAAAAAGCCAGCAATCTGGTTGTTAAGTCTTTTTTGGTCCGTGTATGCACATGTTCCAGAGACATTCTGTACCGCTCACTGCTCCAGATTCAAAATCTACAGGTTTGAAAACAAATACTCTCCAACCCCAAAACTGTTCATTGTGATATTATGGGCTGAACTGAGAGAAGACTTGTCTATGAAGCAGAGTGTAGAAGAATAGCACCATCTGCTGGGAAAAAAGGGGAGCACTGCATTTGCTTATCTGGGACTGAAGATCCAAACTTCACCTACTTCAGTGTAAACGAACAGCTTAATTCTAGCCTCAAAACAATCGGATCACAAAAAACCCCAAAAACAATAAAAAACAATCAAATGTGTTAAACTAACTTTACTACAATTTGATACAAGACATTTAAAAAATAATCAATAGGTAAAAGACATCAGAAGCATGTTTCTGAAAACAATTGATTGAATGGACATCTTTTAGAAAATGATCAGCATTGGGAACATGTTCTTCTGTAACATGACCAAAGAAATAGGACACGAAGAAAAAAAAAGAGGACAAAGAGAGTGACGCGATACAGATGCAAGTGAGAAACATGCACAACCCTGTTACAGCTTCATTTAGACAGGAAGCCAAAATGCACATCTTCGTCTTGATAGTCACTAAAAGGCCTTAAAACACCTCAAAACAAGATTCCCCTCATTCAGATCTGAACTACGCATGTACATACTGGGCCACTGTAACTGGTAACATGTAAAAACCCAAGACGTTCAAGAATTTTGACCATTTCACTGCTGTCTAAATGTAGCCTTTACAGTGGTTTAAAAAAATGAAGGGACCCCCTTTAAACAAAGGTAACTGATTACCACTATGGGGCTGAAAACAGGAAAAGCTAAGAAAATGGCTCGTGAGGAAACTGGGATGCTAGCACAGAGTGGGTTGTCATCCGTCTAATACAAAACATCAGCTTTGCATCCGACAACCATTTAATCAGAATCAAGTCAGGACTTTGTAATTGGGCATCGTTTGTCCAGTGGCTCTACAAACACACAATTGCACACCTGAGTTCATACCCCATTAAAAGACCATTCAGTCGAACTCGATTTAAAAACGGAACCAAAATGGGAACAGGACAAATGTGCTAGACCCTTTTAAAAACAGCTAGAAAAGATGGGCAAACAGTGATATGGTCACAGTCTAGTTTATATTCTCCAGAAGCTCAGAATTATCAGCAAATTGGCCACAAGGTGGAGCATTTGAGTCTGCCCATGATGAACACCAGATTCTGAATGACCAAAGGAACATCCTGTGAGCCCAATGTGGTGAAATATCTATGAAATAACACCAGTCTTTCAACACCAGAGAGTTGGAAAGAATTGACATTCACAATTAACGAGAAATGTAAAAACAGTTTCACCAGGGTGCCACATATTCAAAACATTCTGAGAGAGAGAGAGAGAGAGAGAGAGAGAGAGAGAGAGAGAGGGAGAGAATGACAGTAGTTGATCGTGTGTGGGGAACACAAATGAAAGTCAACCGTAATTTGGCGTGCTCACTAAACATAAGAGAAGAAAACCTGCTCTAACCTGTCCAGCATTGCAGATGGAGAACATCAACTGCTTTGTAAAGTAGGACAACAAAAATGGCAGCTGTCTGAAGAAACCTCGCCATATGCTGTATTAAACACCTACACTATCACACGGTCACACATTGTAAGAACATAACCATTGGGGGCACAAATACTTAAAACATGAAAAATTGGGTGAAGCTCGGCTAGAATTAAGAGAGGAACACGTGATTCCACCAGTCAAACAAATCCAATCCCCAAAAAAGCTCTTGCCTCAGTTCCCAATCACTTGCCAGTCCCTCAATTTTTAATGGTGAGAGTTGTTAAGAGTTGCCTTTTAACATGAGGGATGAAAGAAGACAAAGTGGGTAGTGACCCCCATTGCTAGGAGGCTGGTGGTGGTTTTAAAATGGTCCATAACAAAGGGCGGATTGTGAGTGCGCTCGTGTCTGTCTCCAAAGGGGGAGGAGGGTGTTGGGAGGTTTAGGTGGGATACCCTGACGCCCCCCACTGGCCCTCTTACACAGCTGCTGCACCCTTCTCTTTTTTGTCTCCATCCTCATGCCAAGTGAGACGCTCCTCATAGAAGGCAATAACAATCTGTGGACACTTGTGATTGGCCTCCTTTGCAAGCACAAGGTCCGCCTCATCAGAGTCTTTCCTGTGGAGACAGATTCCCCTCATTTAGTACATAATTATTACAATTACATTACACAAGAAGAGCAATATCTAAAGTGAGTGAAGTGACAAACTAAACAGTGGTCAAACTAAAACTACTTGTGTGTGTCTGGCAGTTTTTATGTATGTTATCAACATAAGAAGAGTGTAACATCCTGCCAGAGTTCCCAGGCTACAGAAGAATCTGGACAGAGAAATAAACATGCTGGAACTGGCTCTGCAGCCTTGAACAGAGTTAAAGAAAATAGATAATCCCATAAGCATTGAAAGAGCCATTGTCTTGAGTGACCCAACAGTTTGTACCTTCAGAAAAACAGAATCAAAAGGCATACATTTCCCTTACAGACTTTAAAAACAACCAGAATTGGAATGAAGACTGTAAATAAAAAGGTATATTGGCAATCCAATGGCCTCCAGAACAGCTGACAAAGGTCTACAGCAGTCTTATTGATCCACTGAGAAAACAGACCAAACAAATTGTGTTCTAAAGGTTTGAATTCTTCATACTACTACCAAGGCTAGCACTTACCACTTCATTAAGAACATGAGGTCTCCACAAGAGTCTGTCGCACCAATGATCTTCTCTGGCTCCAGGCCTCTTTCAAAGCCTCTCGCAACAAGGATCTCTTCCTGAACAGATCAATGATGGAAGACCATTAATCATAATAGTAAGATGGACAAAATCGGAAGAAATTAGTGTTGTGTGCGTCACATCTAATCTAAGTGTTGTATTTTACCACTGAGGTTCTAAGTTGTTTCTTTCATGTTCTTCCTGTCCATTCTTCTGACATTTCCCTAGATGTTACACATTAAAACAAATGGTCCAATTCTGCCAAGTAAACCAACAAGCACAACCACCTAATAGTTTTATGTAGGTTTATGAGATTAAACAGCTCTAAGCAACGTACCCCACAGCCATCTGAGTTAGTACTGACCTCCAATTAATCGTTAGAGGGCTGATTCACAGGGATACTTGTTCTGCGACCTCACTGTGACCTCTGTGCGGTGGAGTTTTTGGAGCAACAGGGCAGGTCTAGAAGCCTCCTCACCTCTTTTTTTCGTTTTGGCTTGCTGCCACCCTCCTCTTCTTCGTCTGAGTTTCTCCTCTTGCTGCTGCTGTCTTTGGAGCGGGCCGCAGGAGCGGTTGTGGTGGACGATTTGGCCCCACTGCTGGGAGTGCTGGTACCACTACTGCCCTTTTTGTACGTCTTCATGAACTCTGCAATGAGGTCCGGGCAATCCAGGTTCTTCTCTGGCTCCCAAGTGTTGTGTTTGCTAAAAGCAACAGATCAGTAAACATTAGAATCAGTAAATTATTTTCCATCACAGAAATTCAAGAGGGCTGCACAATATGCGGTTTGTTAATCACCACAGCATAAAAGTTACATTAAAATTAAATTCTTACTTAAAGTACATATATTTTGCGCTCTATTCAGCATATTAAACATTCCTGTGCTTACTGAAAGACAACTGTGACCACTCATCTTATTGGCCTTCTCGAGGGGAGGGCAGAGTAAGGGGTGTGGTCATTATTGGAGAGACCAGAAATAGCTCAACAAAGTAAAGAAACCACAAGGGTTTGACCATTTACTTTGTTTGCAGAGCCAGATTGTCACAAAATAATGATCATAACATATCAGTTTTATCAGTATCAATAAACACCAATATTTGATCAAAGCCAGAGAATGTAATTTGGAAGAAGCAACAGCAGTTCCTGACCCTCACCTACATTATTCTGCAAACTTGACCAGTCAGTTTGCAAGTATTTATGTAACCAGTGCACTTATTTTGTTCATAATAATGTAGTTACTAAGTGCTTAACTAAGGTTCAGTGCAGTAGAAACAACAGAGAGTTTAAATAACTTTATAATATGTTTTAGAAATAGTGAATGCGCGAGTTATTTGAGACAATTACATGAATATATATACACACATGCACACTTACTCTGTAAAACCCTTCCACTTGAGAAAATATTCCACACGTCCTTTCACAACCCTCCGATCCAAGACTTTCTCTACCACATATTCTTCTTCATCCGAGGATGCTGAATCATCCTCATCACGGTTCTGGTTCTTCTTCCCCATGGCGGCTTTAAACCCTTGTTTTCACCTTCAAGCAAGAGAGGGATTCTCTCTGGATAATTGAGGGGAAATCGCTCCCTCTGAAATAAAAAAATAAAAGGGCAAAACCATTAAGAATGATATGTTGTACACTATAGACATAGATAGCTAAATAAATATTCTAAAAATCATAAGTGGCACAAACAGTATATATATGTTAGCATTATGCTAGACATTTAACATTGCCTTTGTTTGTGTGTCCTGAATTTCATAACCAGGGATCACATCAATCATCTCATCTCCAAATAAACATGTTGAATTCAGGACCAGGGATGCACAATACCGAACCGGTTTTAATTTTGTGAAGCACCGGAATTGTACACCTCCGACGTTATCGTTTCCTCTAGCAATGCTTTTGGACTTTTTCCGTCACACTCTATTACTCCAATTATCATGGAGCAGAGAAAGCAGTCCAGGGTGTGGTTGCGTTCTTTGTAACCAGTGTAGAGCCATTTTAACTTGCATGGGTGGTAACACCAGCAACATGTTAAAACATTTAAGGTCTCAACACAGCACTAAAATTTAAGAATGTCATGTGTTTGATTCTCAGCACTCAAGTGCAAGCTCTGTGATTTCCATTGACGAGGGTAACTTTAACTACAATGCCTTAACCATACAGGTAATTTTCTGAAATATAAACAATTTATGTAGTAAAAAAAATTCTACTGTTTAGGGATCGATAATGGAATCAAAAAGAAATCAGATCAATAAGAAGAATAGATAATGGCATTGACATCAATAATTTTTTTATCGATTCCCATCCTTAACAATATTCAAAATCATATTAGGTCAAAGAATTAGATCAGTATTAGAAGTTCAGGTTAAACAGATATTTCATGATGATGGATTTATTGCTCTCTGGAAAAGTAAGTGACGCTGGAATACAGTGCTAAAAATACATCTAACTCATTTTTTAATTTATAGAAATATTATGTGCCGGTCTTTATGCAGTTTTTCCAAATCCAGGTAATTATTTGTCCCAATTTAATATAAATATTTTCTATATTGGCAGCAACATAGAAAAAATATACTGGACTTCGGCCTACTGATCCCACATAAGTGCGTCCCTATTTAAGCGCTAAATGTTTACGCATATTACAAATCGAGTCCTGAAAAATCAGAATGAGAAAACTTTATTAATCCCGGGGGAAATTGTTTTTGTTGTTAAGGTCATGGTAAATAAATTGGTATGTAAATAAATTGTTACGGTCATGGTAAATAAATTTTCATCTTATTCCAACAAGTATTTACAGTTCTCTTATTTATAATGACGTTTATTTCAAGGTAAAAGGCTGAATCGGCACTCTTACACTGAGAAGCTTCATGAATACAAATCTATATTAAAACTGAATTGAAAATGATGCAGCACATATTATTGCACGAAAATTCTTCTACATACAGCCAGGAGCTGATAAATCTGATGCTTTCATTGATAATTTTATTAATTTGCCATAACTTCATTATTTTCCAAAGGCAATCTAATCCATTCAAACCGCATTTGGAATCATCACTTACAGGAAAATTGGGTTATACAAACTGTCTCAAAAGGTTTTGTACATTATAGACATGTCAAATGATAATGTGTTTACCCATTATATACCCATAATGTGTTAAACCCATATACCATTGCTTACCTATCCCCGAGGATGGAGATCAGACTCAACAAACAGACTGTCTCCCCCTAGAAACATGAAAAGTACAAGTTTATAAAATTAGTTATATTAAAGAGCAAAAGAACACAAATACAAGGCATACACATTCATGTGTATTGACTAGTGACAAAACTAAAGGCACTCTTGGAAATATAGGTCAAATAACTTAATAGAAACAGATACAGTAGATGACGTTGCAGCGTTATGGTTACATGCATGAAATTCATCAGCTTTTAACGAGAAGCTAGCAAATAAGTACATTTATTGACTTTCTCCGCTCAGCGTCCCTCGCTATAAACAAAGTACATGCTACTAAACTCATCGCCAGAATTAGACAAACCAGTCGCTTTCAGTCTAAGAATGGCCGATCTGCAGAAGTTCCACAGCGATCATCTTGATTTCCGTTCTGCTACCTGAACCCACACTCAGGGCGCATTGTTAGCTAACGCTAACACGAGTGACGTTAAATGCCCAAAGTTACTTAACGTGGTACAATTCGTTACTCAAATAAGCATACATTTCATGGGCTCATTTGAGTAGCGAATCGTACCACGTTGCAGTATCACTACAGAGTACATCATGAGGTATTTTGGAAAAACACAATCTGGGCTTTGGGTCAACTAGCTTGCTAGGTAGTGATACACGAACTAGCTAATTAGCCAACTTCCGCCGCAAAAAAATAAGAACAGCAGGTCAACCCGAGAAAAACAAACAGTAAATCTTATCTTACAATGATGACATAAATTGCAATCCTACTACTTTACAGTTATTGCAGCAAACTTGAGCGGGTGGTTTAACGTTAGCGAGGAGACATGACGGTTTAGCTAGCTAACAGGTTAGCCCACTACAAACTACTCATGCTAAAGGTGATTGTTTTGACAATTCCGATTACGAATGAATGACAAACGACTGCGGATACAGTAACTGGATTAAAAAATGTCGTTTACTGGTGAGATTGTGGCTCGTGAGTGGTCCGAGATATGCAGACATACTCGCATTCCAGCCTTGGCTAGCAGGCTGGCTAACAGTCGGCCAGTTTGATTTACATAATGGATATGTTCATGTCGTCTTTCGTGATTTAACGTCCGGTCTGTTGCGTCGCATTCCGGGCAAAACACGATAAACCATGTACTTACACCTAAACTGTGTAACAGACAGACCTCTTCTTCGGTGCCCACCGTTGCCTCTTTGCAGCTCGCGCGAACGTATCCACCGTGTGCTAGTGTGTGTGCGCGCGCGCGAGTGTATGCGTGAGCGAGCTTCTGCAGCGCGCCAAAAACACACAATGGCACACGGTACACAAACAAGGCGAAGTATGTTTTGCATTTCCCCATTTTGAAACCCTTAACACTTTCTACCTGAGTCTACACTTCAGCAAACATTCATCAGAGATAAATGTGCAATTGACACCTCTTGAAAATGATTTTGTATGTTATGTTATAAACAAGGACTGTAATATTATGCACACATTCCATATAGGTGGATCTGCTATAAACCGATGTTTTAGATAGTTTTAGTTATAGGTTTTATGTATTTGTATAAAACATCCTTTTGCCATGTTCGGTTGTGCAGGAGCTGTCCGAATTGACGGGATTCCGAACCAATCAGATGTTAAAGTAATCCAGCGTCGCGCCGTGGCGGGAATTTCCGACCAATCTTGCGCCACGGTAGGCGGGTTCAGTGCTTGTGAGTACTTAAGGCAAGACGGGCTTATTTTTCCCGTCCTTGTCGGAGGTTTTGTCGGGTTGGTGTGTGGCGTAGTTCGACGAGGGCACCATGTCAAAGGAGGTAAGTTTATTCGAGGTTGATTATTTTTCTCGATCACGTTAAGTTAACGTTGGAGTATTTGCACGCGTTTTACGTGTTCGGTTGCCTTTGTAATGTCTCTTATTTGGGGTAAATTTTGTGAGCTACTTGGTTACAACGCTTGCGCGCCGCCATTTTGATTGTTAGGCCGCATGGCCGGTGAAGGGTATCTTGGCCTTTTGTCGACTTAAAAAGTTGCTTTGATGCAAAATGTCGCTAAGTCGAACTGTACGAGTTCTGTTCATTTTGTTTGCATATGTCACCTGTTGACCGGCTTACCAAGGCTGTTGTATTGTTTGCTGAAGTCAAACGTTAGCTGTAGCCGTCTTGACTTGTTATCGGTAATAATATGGCGGACATGTTGCTTGACCTCGACATGTTTAGCCTTAAACGTGGGAAATGTGACTAGATTTTGACAATTGTGTTCATGGGAGTCGTGTATTCCAAACAGTTCATGTCTAAGGCTTTACCTTTGCCAATGGCGTGAAAAGGTTTTGTCTTTGTTTATACCGGATCGTCTCTCATAGCTGAAGGCTTTAGTACCTTGCGGTGTGTAAAGCAGTTCACCCACTGCCATTTCAAATGAATGGAGGCATGCAAAAAAACCTTATTAATACTTATTAATACTAAATACTTAATAATAATAATATAAAACAATAATCAAATGTTTTTTCTTCTAAGAGCCAAGCACGTGGACCGGAGCAGCTCAGGAAACTGTTCATCGGAGGCCTCAGCTTCGAGACCACAGACGACAGCTTACGGGGCTATTTTGAACAATGGGGCGCCTTAACCGACTGTGTGGTGAGTGTCTTTAGGAATAAAAGGCAGTTGTTGCTCCTAGATACAAATCTGCTCACTCATTCTCTAACCTTTTGCTTTAAAGGTTATGAAGGATCCAAACTCCAAGCGGTCAAGGGGTTTTGGATTTGTCACATACTCCACTGTGGAAGAAGTAGATGCTGCTATGGATGCCCGTCCCCACAAAGTTGATGGGCGGTTGGTGGAGCCCAAACGAGCCGTTTCTAGGGAGGTTAGTTCCAGGAGATAAAGTAGCACGGTCTTTTTAGATGCATGTTTTAAGCCTCATCTAAACCTGTTGGTGTTGTGTTCTAGGACTCAAACAAACCTTTTGCGCACATAACTGTGAAAAAGATTTTTGTGGGTGGCATCAAAGAAGATACAGAAGAGTCCCATCTCCGTGACTACTTTGAACAGTTTGGAAAGATTGATGCCATTGAAATAATGATTGATCACAAGACTGGAAACAAAAGGGGCTTTGCCTTTGTTACGTTTGAAGACCATGATTCTGTGGATCGTATAGTCAGTAAGTATTTTGGGTACTACACTCTGCTTAAAGATCAAGCTATTGGTTTAACCATCTTTTTTATTTTTAGTTCAGAAGTACCACACAATAAATAGCCATAATTGTGAAGTGAGGAAGGCGCTCTCCAAGCAAGAGATGCAGAATTCACCAATGAACTCTAGAGGCGGTAAGATGGCTTTGTTAAATAACGTACAACAATGCACTGATTTATAGGGTTTATGGGCCAAATATGAAAGCATAGATCGCCATATATCTGACAAGTATACACGACAGTACAGTCTAGTTTAAATTATGCCTCCCTATTTTGTGCCCCTTGGCGAATAATTAACAGTAATTATACATTTGGGCCCGTGTGCAGATCCATGTTTCAGAACACATCTTCGCACATGATTGTCTTGCATCCATAACTTTTTACATAATGAATTTTACAGGGCGTGGGGGAGGAAACTTTGGTGGCAGATACGGAAACGGTGGTTACAATGATGACTTTGGGGGAGGCAGAGATGGTTACTTTGGTGGCAGAGGTATGCATTAAACATTTGGTATATTGAATGTTAAGGCTACATATGCATCTTTAGCATGACCTGTAGTTGCACATGTTTTTCAACACTGACAGTAATATTGTGGGCACTAACTTTGTCATTGCCTTGTTGCACTTTCACAAATATTTAACGAAGGCATTAATTGGTTTCCCCCAACACTGCCATGAAATCTTTGTCCAGCTCTATTGGTTTGAGCTGCTGTGCGAGTTCAGTCAATATGCTTCCCTTTTAATTTTCAAATGTGCTCCCTAGATTATCTTCCCCCAACCATAGTCATGGAGACCAAGTGTCCAAACCTTTTTGGTGTATTACCTGGTTGGTCTACCTGCAGATGCACTAGTTTAGCTCCAATTTTTCCAGTTGTCCATGAAAATGAGTGAGCATATGTTTAGCAGCATGCATATGCAATTTTGACGTTCTAGTGATCACTCATCTGTATCCTGAAATGTCTTCTCTTCCTGATCTCATACAGTGTAGATCAAACTTTTTGATGTCCATATTGGTCAAGGACAGCTGTACTGTAACGTTATGAGTTGCTGTATCAACTGATGGTCTGTTTTAACTGCTTTTAGGAGGAAGAGGTGGTGGAGGAGGAGGATACGGTAATGATGGCTACAATAATGGATTTGGAGGAGATGGTGGTAGGTCATTTTACCTTTCTGGAACATAATGGTCACCTGCTGTTCAGAATTGAGCAGCTGTCATGATTTGTAACATTTTTATGATTTTACTCTTAGGCGGCTATGGTGGCAGCCCTGGTTACGGAGGCAACCGTGGATATGGTGGTGGCGGCGGTGGTGGACCCAGCTATGGTAACCAAGGTGGTGGAGGATATGGTGGCGGCGGTGGCAATGGCTATGATAACTACAACAGTGGCGGCGGTGGGAACTATGGCGGAGGTGGGTTTTGACCCTGCTTGGCTTTTACAAACCCTTCATATTTGTAGCCTTGGATGCGTGTTGTGACGAATATAGCTCTCGTGTACAGGTAACTTTGGTGGCAGTGGTGGTGGCGGCAGCGGTGGTGGTGGCAACTACAATGATTTTGGAAACTACAACAGTCAGCAGTCAAATTATGGCCCCATGAAAGGAAACTTTGGAGGAGGCAGGAACAGTGGCCCCTATGGTGGCGGTGGCAGCAGTGGTGGTGGGGGTGAGTTAATCTGTGTGAACTACATGGCTTACCAATTCCTAAAAGTTGACACAGTATGTGTTTCAAAGTGCTGTGCAGTGTTTTTGACTTGACCTTTACTTCCCCCTCAGGTGGCTATGGAGGCGGTTCAGGCAGTGGAGGATATGGTGGCTCTGGTGGAGGCAGACGGTTTTAATCTTTTTAAAGGTTTGTAGGATTCCTCTACAGTCGTAGGCTCTTTTTGTAGTGAAGTATTGCGAAATGGGTTATGTAGTCTTGAACCGGATCCGTAAGTGAAGATTTCATATTTATATTTGGACACCTGCTAGACAGTTGCGCAGCTTAACATTGTTGTTCATATTATTCAACAGGACTCAGTACTTAAGAGAGGAGACAGGAGAGCGACAGGGCAGCTGCAGGTTTACTCCCTAGATCTGCTCAGCCATTCAGAAGAGATGTACAGTAGCGATATCATGAGTGGAACTTCTGCATTCAGTTGTCACCGTACTTTTTTTTTTGTGGAATGCATTCCAAATGAAATGAGGTTGTGTAGTCTTTCAGTCAGTAATTATGTGTATTTTCAACGGCCATGTTGAAATAAAGCATTTTGAATTTTTTTTAAAGAGCTGTGCCTTCTTTTGTTTAGTCTGTGAAAAGGGGTTTTGAATTAAGCAGTCAGGCCTAACGATGGGGCAACCTGTTCTTTCAGAGGTTGGTCTCCTGACTGCAGAGAGACTGAATGATTGCACTCCTTTTATCAGGAAAGCTTCAGTGATTTTGCAGTTGAAATGACAGCCCTCTGGTGAACCACATGAACCAAATTATGTAGGTTGCCTCAAAGTAGATAAGTGTACATGTGTGCCAAGACTAGCCATGGAAGCAAGCTGAGGAATGAGTAGCAGGATCGCCGCCATAAGAAGAAACAGGGAGAATGAGTACAGGTCGCCTCAAAGACTAGCAGGCAGCAGCAAAATGGCTTTATTGCCTCCTGTAGGTAAGAACAGACTTCACTACTGTTGGTCAACTCATTTTTATTGTAGATGCAGTACAGTATTCACAAACTTGCACTCAGTGTAATTACAGGGAATTAACTGCAGATCTATATGACTTGGCAAAACTAAATATTCAAGTTTGTGCCTTAAATTAATGCATGCAATTGTCTAGACTAACTGGAAAGTTTTAACTTCCTAAGTCTTGTCTTTGTTTCCCTTAGGAATTTGATGCATTGCATCTTCAATCCAGTATGGATTTTTTTTGGCCTGTTTCTGCAGGCACTGTGAAGGTAATCCCCACCCCAAACAAGTTCCTATTAATTAATGTTTTTATAAAGGTTTGATTTTATATTTTATTTTTTTTTATAGGACCAAGAAGAAAATGGAAATTTTTTACAAACTTGTTTTTACTCAATAAAGCTTTTAATGTTTTAATGTGATCCTTTTGGGTTTTTCTGTTCATGATGTGGATTTAATGCTGGAGTGCAAGTGTTACTTAAAACTTGAGAATCCCTTTCTAATAGCATTTGGCAGTTACCCTGAGGTTTTGAAGCTAAAGCAAAATAAATTTGCACCAGCCACAGTCTTTTTTTTTTTTTTTTTTTTTTTTTTCCAGTCAGGAAGTGGGGGCATTTTAGGCAATTGATTTTTGCTTTAAAATTAAACTACAGCAGCCATTGTAATACTTATTCTCCATCCAGAACTGCATTTCGTGGGACAAGGTAAATATTACCATCATTAGTCTGTTGAAGCGAATAGTCCTCCAAAGAATATGGATGTCCTTCCTCATCCCTTAACTGGGAGAACACTTTGGTATATAGGTCTGAGAGACGACACTTGATGATTCTGAGGTTCTGCTGAAATTCCAGTCTCTCTCTGGCAAGGTGCTCTCTCTGTGCCTGTAGTTGCCCCAAATCATTCTCCAAATGAACAATGTTCTCGAGCTTCCTTTTCCGGCAGTTCTGTGCTGCCACTTTGTTTTTCCCCCGGCGCCTGATGTCCCTGACCAGTGTCAGCTGGGAATCGTTCAGTGTGTACTGACTCAGAAGTTCATTGAAGTCATCCACAGGCAGGTTCACGATCTTGTCCAATGGAAAGGGAATCTTGAGGGCAAGTGCTTTCCGCTCATCCCTGCTGAGTGGCCCACATCCTTTGGTTTTGATGTAGGGTCCCTGGAAGGTGGTCCCTCTTGAGCCATTCATTTGAAGGTCACTTAGCGAAGTGGGTAGAAGTGGTTTCATGGTTGGTATTTGCTGTTGGGGCACCTGTACCTGTGACTGCAAGTTTGGTGTTCCAGGAAAGTAGGTGTGTCCAGAATAACTGCTAAAGTGTTGGTAATCCACAGAGCTGGGTATACTTGATCTCACATGGCAGTGGTCCCCAATGCAGTCTGCCTCCCCCTCAGTATAACCCAGACCGCTGTTGTGGGGTAGGTATGTGGGAACCCCATGCACCGCATTCTCTGGTGAGGCAAGCGGAGGGCTTGAACCCAGTGACAGGCCAGAGTCCGATTCAATGTCGTCCGCCGGGTGTCCAGTGTCTTTCACAAGTCCTTGGGTGGTGCTGGTCATTACCATGTGATCCAAGAGGCTCATTAGTGGGGGCTGAACAGGCTGTGGTAGGAGCCTGGACATCTGACCTCCACTGTGTCCATAGTGCATTTCCATGTGAGGGTTTAAGCGTTGGTAGGGGGGCATCACATCAATGTACCCACCTTCAAAAGGGACAG
This sequence comes from Lepidarchus adonis, assembly GCA_037576955.1. Taxonomy (NCBI): domain Eukaryota; kingdom Metazoa; phylum Chordata; class Actinopteri; order Characiformes; family Lepidarchidae; genus Lepidarchus; species Lepidarchus adonis. The sequence goes on along the minus strand of JBBIGC010000131.1, from coordinate 3,863,719 downwards.
AAGTGGCACTTGTTTCACAGGCAGGCGGACTGGGTTCTGTAAGTGCGTGATTCATTCCAAGGCTCCCGTAGGGCACCATGGGTTCCACAGAGATATATGGCACGGCATCAAATGGATTCTCATTGGGTACCTCAAACTCCTGCAAGACAAAGATGAGATCACTTTTTAGACCAGGTTCCATAACTTCCTGAGGGTTTGCATGCAGGACAGGGTGGGGTCCTTGCTCAAACACCAGATTATCATTTATTGCCAGGGTTAGTGGGTGTGTTTTTAGGATGGTAAAGACCTAGCTGTGCTACACACTGGCCCTCTAGGACTGGAGATGTGCAATATAGCAGCAATACAGACTTGTTTTTGCTTGTTAGAAGAAAAGAAACCTATGCTGGACACGGACCACCTAGGACAGGGTGTTGGAGAAACGCTGCTTAAAAGCAATGCAGTGTTTCTTAATCTTTCTCCTGGGTATCCCACTGTCTTGCAAAGTTTCAATTATCCCATGCCCTAAAATACTGTTGCCACCTCAAAAGCTTGGTAATTAGCTGAGAAGTGTGCTTGAGGCAGGGACTAATTGAAAATGTGTATGGCAATGGGTCCCCAGAAGCAGAGTTAAGAAGCCAGTTTCGAATAAAACTGGCCACATTAACAAGACTGTAAGTTGACTGTTTCTGAGTGGCATGAATATTTGAAACAACTTCAAATGGATCCTCAGTGGGTACCTCACATAGCCTACCTGCAGTAAAGCCAGTCTGACCTGAACTCTATTATAATTGAACTGCCAAATGTAATAAATTATGGTTCTTACTCTGGAAGAAAAGGGCACGGTGAAGAGCAAAGGAACCTTTTTGAGAAGTCATGGGCAGGTTGCAGACTGCGAGACCAGCCCACCTGCTATGAGCGTGCCACCCGTAGCTTATGCAGGGCTCGCTTAGGCCTGCTCAGGTTTCAGATAGAAACAGATGCCCATTGTGCTGTGCAGGGGGCTGCTGGCAACCTACGGCACTCACCCCCTTTCTCTGTCTCCCTTTATCCTTGCATCACTCAATTGGCCTATTGTTGCAGATCTTAACAGCATCCGTGTGTTTAGGGGAAATTCGGCATTCACTCAATGTTCGAGACCTTGATTTTTAATATAGATCTCCACAAGCCCTCCAAAAATGAGGGCTTTAATAAGAGCATCTTATCTGGAAATGTTACCATTATGGGTTGGGCTAAGAAATGTTTGGATCACATGGATAGTCCCTGATGACTGTTCTTCTGGCCTTTCTGGTTGGAAAAAGGGATGAGTCACAACCTTCTAATGCCACGCACTCACCTGCAGTTCTGTGATGGCCATTAGTTCCTGCCATGCCAGGTCCATCTCTGACTGCTGAGGGGTGGGATTATGTCGTAGCCCGCCACTCGCATTGAATCTATGAGTGCTAGACATTGATACTCCCCCATGAAGTCTGTTAGAGTTTGGCAGCCCCTGAGGACACAATAAGACATTACGTAATAGCTCAATAAAATAAAAAGAATTTTCCTTTGTACAATGTCTTTGAGAATATACATATTATTATTCATTTGTGCTATATAGACTCACCTCACAACTGAAACTAAAGGGTTGAGGACTATTCACGGCTGAACACATTCAGGAAAGGCCCCAGATGTCGTGGCGAAGTCTGGAATATGTGTTTAGAGCAAAACAGCATCAACAGCGTTCAATGAAACATGCTTTACTCATGGGAGCACATATATGTGGACAGTCACAGCTGAAGCCACTCGATTTGAGGAACTAATGGCTATTAAAGGTGTTGCAATCTTGCAATTCGCATTTTACTCTTAAAAATAAAACGTTTTTATGTATCTGATAACACGTTACATTTTTCGCTCATAGATTATAATGTGGCTTTTGATAAATAGCCATGATGGTGTCTGAGACCAGACCAGACCAACATCAATGAAGTAGGATCACTGCAACACAGTGTATATATAGCAAATTCATTAGAAAATTCCTGAGAAGAAAATGGAAATTTCTGAAATGGACGAGTGTAGCACAAACAAGCCATAAGCAAAAACCTTGAGCTAAACAATAAAGAAACATTAAAAGCTCTTGTGTGTGTTTAAGTGATGTTTTCCCGCGTTCTGTAAATGTCCTGGCGTGTCGTGGCCTCTAGAGTTCCGTTGGGTCAGATTCGTCATATCATCTGAGCTTTTGCGCAGCAGTGTAAAGTCCTGATAAGGCAATCTTTTGGGAACCAGGCTGCTCTCCAGAAAACGTGGCTGGGGCCTAACCACAGACACCAGAGCTACAGGAAAACTTTTTTAGAGGCTTGTTGACAGTGACACATAATATGCAGCCCACCTGTCATTAAAGTATAAAATGATAGAATTATTATAAACTTTATTTTCTACTTCATTGTTAAATAACAAAAAAATTTTGCTGGTCAGTGTCTGCACTTTTGTAATGTTAAAGTAAGAAACCACTTCAAAATTGAGAACAGTGTTCTACAGTGCGGTAATAGTGAAACCACTACAGACCATGACTTTGAGTGCAATTACTTCATTTGCTGATGCCTGTTTGCCAGTAAAAACGAAAGTCTGATATCCTGCGTTTAGCACCATGTCTGGTGGGTTTCCTCAGACTGGTTTCCCAAACTCTGAGGGTAGAGCTCTGTTTCAACATCAGGTGTGGCATACTGACCGACTCGCACTGAAATAGCAGATGGCATTCTGGCTGGTAAACCGCCATCAAGTTTGCTTTCAAATGTCACATAGACAATCCAAAGAAGGTGTATAGTGAATCTACATGAAGATACACTTTTGCTCAGACATCATGTCCATCATAAACAAAAAAAACAACCTTTAAAGTTGCTTAAAGTGTTGTGTTAGAAGCACTGCTGTAAAATAGTTTAAACCAAATTTTGCACTGAATGGTGTAGCCCCTCCATTGGAAATACATACAATTTCATTGGGTTTAATGAATCTGTGAGAGAAGAAAAAAATATGTATGTTATGCTCTTAAAATATAATCCAACAGCAAGGAATAAACTTGAACTTTAAAGTCTGATCTTAAAATGTATGTATATATCACACTGGAAGGACGGGCATCTCTCCATAAATCAACTTGGTCCATGCAAACGGTTATACTTTGGTCATTTGAATGGATCATCAGTTTCAGCATAATTGCAGAGTAAAAATGAAGATGTTTCTCCATCAAACTGACCCCACATCTTACAAGTTCCGAACTATTTCACGAAAATCTGTTCCCTGGAGAAAGAAGACCTTGAAGCGTGCATAGCATTCACACCAAAGCATAGTTCTGACATACCTTAGTAGCATTTCTTTGGACCCGTCAGCTCAGGTAGAACGTCTTCAAATTTCATATTGTCCCTCAAGTCAGCGGTGCCCTGAAGTTCAGAGAGAGAACTTCACTAATACGTCTTCATCTTTGTTCTTCGCTTTGAACCAAAAGCTCTGAACTTCAAGAGTGCATGTGAGCGACCTCTCTCTCTCCCCCTCTCTCTCTTTCTCTCTCTCTCTCACTCACTCTCACTCTTCTGCTTTGGCTGTCACTTCACTTGCATAAATGGGATGGGTCTATGGGCGATGTAAGCAGCTTTCCTGTAAAGCTCCCACACTTTTTTTTTTAAACTTTTTTTTTGGGAGCCCTCCCGTGTCCTTAGTACAACTCTCACACTCTGACCTCCTACATTTACGCCCTCCACAAAACGGCCACAAAAAGTAATGACACAAATTGTTGTGAGCAGATAGTGAGTCACAATCCACCCTAATTGACCCCCTAACCCCCACAACGTTCCTGTCCAAACTGCAGACTCTAGCAATGTACTGAAAATGCTTAAATGGTTAAATGGCTTAAAAGTGTTGAAACGGATGTTCAAATGTATGAAAAGTTTCCATTATGGTTATTGTATACAATAAATATCAACAAAAATAGTCTTTTGTTTGACTTATTTTTCAAACTAATGTATTTTGTTCATGGGGAAACATCACATCAACATCACAACAAGCACCTATATTGGTGTTCAGTGGTGTGGGTGATGCGTGTGCATGGTGTCACAGATCCATTTCCAGTGCTTTAGTACTGGGAAACGACAAACAGCGTTATATGGAAATATATGGGTTGAAATTATAAAATTGTCATATATTTTTGGCATATATACTTGAAATACGAAGACGCATATGTAGCACATACATGATGAACTACCCGTGTACTGATATACAATGAACATACATTTTACATACATTGTATAATACTGAGGGTATATAGTGAATAGTGGCTATGAAAAATACATTAATAAATATGGAACATATATTTTGTGGCATTCTGAGCATCCAGAATATGTGTTCAATACATGTCATA
>JBBIGC010000131.1:3837879-3852142 GCA_037576955.1 Lepidarchus adonis | reverse complement strand
TGCAAAAATTTGCACACTGTATTTGTTACGTTTTACTATTTATTTTTCCATATTAAAGAGAAACTGTGAAATTGCAGGAAAATGTCACATTTGACATTTAGAAGATGCGTTTACACTTAGAAAGTAATTTGGCAAAGCATGCACAAAACTTTTCATACAACTGTACACAGGTGTTTCTCTTAAACTGTTCCTGCACTACTGAACTCATGTTTAGGTGTAGTCAGTAGTTCAGCGGTGCAGTACCAGTCATGTTAATGTTGCTGAGAAAGGTCAATCACCCAAATATCTAGTCTGTGGAGGCTCTTTAGTGCTTGCAGTGAGTGTAGGTGCAGGATAGGTGACCCCTTCAAACGGACATCTCAGCGCAGGGCTTACTGTCTGCACGTTAGTGTGTATGAAGAGATAAAGACTAGCCATTTCGAAAGGTTTCATATTATCAGTTCATTTTATCTTGGGCACTATTGAGACACAGTACTATGCGCAATATGACTGTGGGTATGGGGTTCCTCATTTGGAGTTTACCAGGTACAACGTTTGCACAGTGACAAACATTCTTCTGAAATTCGTTTCACTTAACTGCAGCTTCTCAGAAATCAAGTGGCCGTTTATGACATTGGCTTAGTGAGTTCATAAAAAGTGTGATGCTCCATTTTCAATAAATCTGAAGAATGTGTTTCTGAAACTGATTCAACATCTTCTGTTCAATATGATAATTCGTATTATAGTCAATGCAGTGTAATATAATGATTTTTTACATAATGCCATCTGAAAACATCTGAAATATCCATTAAGTGCAATCAAAGTTGCCGTGCTGTATGAAATGCTTAACTGGAGTAATATTCAAATGTCAAAACACAGGTCACTAGCGTATTCAGGATACATTTGTTTCAATATGATTGATAAATTAGTCGTCATTGTTGTCCTTGTCCTGTATATTGTTCACATTTTTCACTTATTGCCTTATCAGCACACTATTAACACTATTAGCAACTGCCCATATCTAGAAATACCATTGATTAATCCACCACGGTGGTGCTATGGCCAGTGATGAATGTGGAAAAGAGGGCTAACAAATGTTGCATTGAAACAAATGGACTACAGTCTGAAATTGTGAGCTACAATATCCATCTATACAGTTGGAAGAGGTGAGTGCAGGCTCAGTAGTGCATATGACTATGTAATTTCACTTTCTCCTCACTTTCCACGTTCCATTGCTGGTTAGAAGACCTTTTCCTAAAATTCTATGGCCTGCAACCTGGCCTTTCTGTCCTGGAGACCTCCCAATGTTTGCATGTTGTGGTGAAACTTTTGAAGTGTAACCCTCTAAACATTCTGAACCCAAAGAGAAGAATTCATAGGCACTTTTACACTTCTGTTCAACAGTTTTTTTTCGTGATTGAAAGTATTCCTTGGTTCGCTGCTCACTGTGGTCTTCTACGTTCTGCCAGGTCTTTTGTTTTTGCTACATTCACCAATGCATTCTCGCTTCTTAACAGTGAAGCAAACAGTTGATTGTGACACACTTAATGTTTTGTTTGTGTCTTTGACTGATTTACAGTGAGACTGTTCTCCTGGCATTGTCAAGACTTTGATCTTCATGTTGAGAAATGACAGCAACAGTCTCCAGACTGTCACATCTACAACAAAGTCCAGACCTTTACTTTTTACATTTCTTGTGCATGTACATAAAATACAGTCACACAGAAATGGCCAAAATGTCATTCATTGTCTGTTGAAAAGGGAGAATTTTTTAACAAATGCATTTAAGATGAAATTATTCACTTTAATGAAACAGTCTTTTTTTAATGTTACCTGTTAGAACAGAATATTAATTTATTCTCTGTCTGTGAATGGCTTCCCCCTCCTCATGAACTGCCACAAAACTAGCAGTTGCAGTTGAGTTTGGAGAGTTGATGCGTAGTAGTTCCAAAATCGCTCTCCTTTAACTATCTTCAGTACTTTTTTTTTTTTTTTTACAGAAAATGCTTAGTGTCTGTTTTGAAAATTAAATTGTTGTTGTTTGGCAATTTCTCACCATATATCCAACACAGTTAAGCCAGCATCGTTGACAGTGAAGGCAAAGGAATCTTAACACACCTGCCATCTGCAGGGAAAGGTGAAGGCTATAGACGTAGACATGATGCATATTTTAATTGGCAAATGATAAAAAATGCTAACATTATCACCTCAAACTCCAAGATAACTGTACAACAAAATAAACAGAAATTAAATAATAGATCAATAAAAATTTAATTTATAAATAACCTTTTTTCTTCTGAAAAAAGACAGAAAAGGAGAGAAACTTTGCTTTACTGCTTTTAAACATAGTCTCTCTTTTCTGGAGACCAAGAGTTACATTTTGACCAGCCTTTTCTGACCAACATTTTAAACATTTTATGATTTGATTTCACCAAAAATTTAAGCAATCAAGATTCATTTCCGACCACAGTAATCAAAGTTTAAGGCGGTCCAACAAAGAGTGTGTATTAGAGTATCATTTTTGGATGGGCAGTGTGTATACTTATAGCATAAAACTTTGGTCAAATTACCAAAACATTTTAGTGCCACAGATTTGTCCTGCAATCTTAGTTTTTATTGGAAAAACTTAGGAAAACCTATTTTTTTTAGCTGTTTCACCAAAGTTAGCTAAGTTAACGCCATAGTGTGCATCTAAAATAATAACAACATATGTGGACTGTTTGTCTTTATTGAGAACAACCATAAATAACTCACATTGTTAGTGGTGGACACTTGGAATGAATAACTATCGCTCCAGCAGCAAAAACCTCAACCAGGCACTTCCTGTAGCTGTGCATCAGACCTCCACATCATTCCTGAGGATTCTTAGTCCATTCCTCCTGGAAGAACTACTTTAGTTCTGTCATATTATTTGGACATCTCATGTCTTTTTAAGTCATTCCATAGCATCTCTACTGAGTTGAGGTCCGGATTCGGACTCCAAAAGGTGGATTTTGTTTTTCTAAAGCCGTTTTGTTGTTCCAGTGTTTTGGGTCATTGTCCTGTTGCATCATCCAACTTCTACAAACTTGAAGATTTAGTTTTTTTATGACCTTGGGAATTAATTTACATTTTTAAAAACATTTACAGCATTTGACAGAAGCCCTTATCCAGAGCGACAATACATGATGAGCGGTATATGCCTTACTGCCTGCAAAACATTTTGCCAATACCACTGTGGAGTGTCAATGTGTCCAATTTCAGATGTGCAGCAACGTTCTTTTTAGTAAGCAGCAGCTTCCTTTGTGGTGTCCTGCCATAGACACCCTGCTTATTCTATGTTTTACATACTGTAGACTCATGAACACAGATGTTAGCCAGCCCACTTCTTTGTAGAGTAGTCACTGTCCCAAAGTGTCTCCATTTATGGATCTGTGAATTTTGAAAGTTTTTGAAATCACTTTGTCAACCTTTCCAGCTTCATGTAAATCAAAAATTCTTGATCATAGATCATTATAAAGCTGTTTTTGGCAGAGGAATGCCTCACATAAGCATATTCCTCTTGCATGAAGCAAATTCAAATTTTATTTTTATCAGTAAAAGTAGCTCTGGTCCACACCTCCATACTCATTTTTTTAACAAGCCTCCAGGTATGCTAACACCTGACTTCACTCAAGGGTTCACATACGTTTTCCACTAGCAATATGAGTTGTTTATAGTTCTTAATAAAGACATTAAAAGGTCAGATATTTTGTGTTTTAGGCATGTTATGTTTGTCAATACTCTTGACTTGAAAATCAGTTCTCATTTTGTGACAAATTAATGCAGAAAACCATGACATTAACATTTACATTACATTTATTCATTTGGCTGACGCTCTTGTCCAAAGCGACTTCCAGGTAAAGGAACATAAACAACTCACATTGCTAGTGGTAAACACTTGGAATGAATAACTATCGCCATGAAATTCCAAACGATTCATATAATTTTTCTGTATATTAAGCAGCAAAGAACCGTCAATCAATGAAGTTGATTTGGTGGAAGCATGAAAAATAGGTGAGTATAAGGATCTGAAGTAACTTTGACAAAGACCAAATTGTGATGGCTTGTCGGTTGGATCAGAAACCAGCATTGTTCCTGGTGTGCAAAGGTTAGTATTTACCAAAAATGATCCAAGGAATAAGGCAAAAGGTCTGATCTATGGACGGCCCACCTCCCAACTTGCAGTGACACAAGAATCTTCTGCTAAGGGCTTAGTGCCACACAGCACAAGAAATCTTCAAATGTCTTGTGGAGTCCATGCCTCAAAGAGCTGTTTTGGTGGCAAGAGGGGGACATGCATCAAATTAGGGAGAGGGTTTTAATGTTCTGGCTGTTATGATTCACTGTAAAACTGTTATATAAATCAGGTGAGGAAATGTCACTTGAAATGTCAGTGTTTTTGTCAGACCAGGAGAAATCTCAAGTAGCTCCATTTCCCTCTATATAGACCACAATATAATTAGAATTTTTACTATAAACCATGTACTGTTTAGGCTCTTTGTTAGATATAGTATCATCTATATGCTTGGGTGCTAGTCCTGTCATTGCCATAGTAAAAAGTGAGTTATTATTGTATGAAAAATAAGATATAAAGTAAAGAATAATTAGTAAGTCTAATATAAATAAAGTGTAAATAAAAAATGATTATTAGTAGCATAATAAAAATGACTGCAGTGTACAATGACGGACGACATTTTTGCCTTTCTTCAGCCCATGACTGCATACTTTTTGCTTTTTGCAATTGTTTTTAAAAGCAACAAATCATTTATCAAAAATTGTAGAGTTATCATTTTGATTATATTTTACTTATTTTGTGTTATTAATTTTTTTAAAATCATAATTAATCTTATTTTATTCTATGTTGACTGCTATTTGATAAAAGTAATAAGCTACATAAGAGTTCACAGTGGTAAAATAAGGGACTTTACCATCTCTTTGGCTAATGGCTTTGTTTAAAACTATAAAAAGCAACAATGCACATTGCAGAACAACTGAAATTGTCAGTTTTAGTTTCATTTATTGTAGCTTTTTCCAGACTGTTCTATAGTTCTATAGTATCTTGACATTTCTTTTATTTTTTCTTTAGGGTTGGAGGGGCATTGCCCCTATCAGCTTCCCTGTTTTGGAAACCAATATTGCAGTATTCTCACCTATGTACATTTATCTGTAAAATCTACATACAGTGACAGCAACTTAGGGACAAATGTAGGTTGAGCTGGCGGTATACTTAATTTAGAGGACAGTTTTGAAGATGATACCTGGAACATCTGAACATGAGTACATTTCAGTTAGGAACATATTCCATAAAACACAAAATCACATAAACAAAGCATGCAGCAAAAGCAGCAACAAGCATCCCTCAAATACTTATTCATGCACTTTTGCTCTTAACACTGTGGCCTGTATTTTAAAAAATAGTTTATCTTTTCATCTGACACGTCCAGGCAACTCGTATTGTGTCCTGTGCACAAAAGGATTATTTCGAAATGTGCTTCGCGGTAACCTTATGAAAACCCTGCTCTCGATTGTGAAACATTCTGGTGAACCACTCTACTGCTGCCAGCAAATTTAGAAGAGTCTTCAATTAAAGATGTATTTAACACAATGTTATGGAGGGCAAACAGCACAGAAATAGTTTATTTCACTTGCTCTACATGCTCGTAACTGTAAAACACACAGATTTACAGTACGAAACACAACAAGGGTAATGTATGGTTTGCTTAATATGGCATATAACCCTTTGCAGGTCAGACCAGAAAGTCGTGTTTTTAACCAGAAGGGCTGGGCATTGAGAGAAAGACCTCTGATGTCAGTCAGTTGGAGTAGTAAATAGATGTGAACACCATGCAGGGAAAATCCCTTCAGAGATTGTTTTTTACAGTGGTGCTTCCCAGAAGAGGTGATTATGATGGCCGCCTGTAGGAGGATCTGTTAAATTAAAATGGTGGTGGTGGTGGGGGTTTGGGAACAGATGAAATCATATGCTGTTTTGGAGAAGACTCTTGTCACTGAGGCCTGTGTATCACTGCAAAACCACAAATGGCTGAATTATGACCTGAATTAAAACATAATTAGATCAGTCTTGCATGGTGGTGCTCACGAGTGATGGGTGTTGTTAGTGGACGAGCTATTTGTAGAAGCCTGACCCATAAAGAATATAGAATTACATTAAGCTACTTGGATTATTATCCTGGTTATCGATTCAGAGCTGGTTGAATAGTATTAAACGAAATATTCGAGTGGCCACTTTTAAAGGAATTCTCTACTGATGGACTTTTTTAATGTTTGGATTGTGATCATTTCATGGCCATTGTCCAATCTTTCTTTATTGCTTTATTTGTCACTGCAGCTTTAAGACTCATATGTGTATATAAACTTTGTTCTGATTGGCTGCCTTGTACTGTTCCTCATTTAAAGGTTATGAAAGAATAACTATGTTATTAATTATATAAATGGTTATTTAAGTGTCAATGGGTTGCGCTGAACTGCTGTAGGTTAAATAGGTGAATATATGCTTTGTTTGTTGTGACATCACTAAAATAGTGAATGTAAAACAGACTGTTTTTACACTGTTTGAACTGATGAATTAAGGGAACTTTGAAAATGTAACAGTTGTTTATGAAATACATCAATCGCTTATTTTAGTAGATTTTTTCATTTTTATTTTGGGTCTGCTTTTCGGCAAAGGGGACAGGACGACTGATCCATATTAAGGAAAGGATGAATGGGGCCATGTATGTAAATAGCTTAGTGGCCTAGCCAGTCTCCAGACCTTAATCCAATAAAGAATCATGGAGAGAGTTGAAAGTCTATGTTGCCTAGCGACAGCCCCATAACATCACAGCTCCTGAGAAGATCTGCATGGAAGAATGGACCAAAATACCAGCTACAGTGTGTACAAACCTGGTGAAGACCTACAGGAACTGTCTGAGCAACCAAGGTTACATTACTGAGGTGAACTTTTAATAACTTTTTGTTATTGACCAAATACTTATTTTCTGCACCATTATAAAAATAAATTATTAAAAAATGTGATTTCCTGGATTATTTTTTTACATTCTGTTTCTCACAGTTGAGAAGTGAACCTATGATGAACATTACAGACTCTCTCATCTTTTTAAGTGGGACAACTTGCAGAATTGGCGGCTGCCAAATAATTTTTTTGTTGCTTGACTAACAAATATCATTCCAAGAGCAAGGAGTTTAATAGCCACAAGGTCACAAAGGAACCCAGGGTAACTTAACAACATAGCAACTAAGGGCCGCTCTCACATTGACTAAAGTTAATATAAACATAAGGAAAACACTGAACAACAATGGTGTGCATGTCAGGGTAGCAATATAGTTTGCTAAACATGGACAAGCACAAAGGATACTGGAATGAGTTTTTCTATAGAGGAATGAGAATGAGAAGAGCAATGTTTGGATAAAGAAAGGAACTACATTCTAGAATAAGAAAATTATCCTTTTTGTGAAACATGATGGTGATAATATTGTGGTTTGGACCTTGCTACAACTGGGCCAGGACAGCCAGCCGTCATTGATCGAGCAATGAATTATGAATTATATCATCAAAATTTATAGGAAAATGTCAGAATATCTATCCAAGAATCTCAAGAAAATGTTGGATGTGTGGCAAGACAAAGGCCCTAAGCATTCAAGTTGTTCTACCAAAGTTTTGAAACAGCCATGTCAAAGTCGAAAATTAATCTATATAATATATGGATTTCACTTTCTGAAAGGAATGTCAAGAAATATTGAACTTTTTCACAATATTCTATTTTTTCAGATGTACCTATATATGTAATAGTTGGTAATTGTCATAATAAATGTATGTCCAAATATAGTTTTTTTCCCCAGTAGATGTTTTTTTATCTACTGTTAGGAAGCTCTTAATTATAGTGTAGAAATGTGTTTCTCTTTCAGGTAGTAATGTTGTAGCACTTATCTGCACTGTTGTAGCACTTACACTGTTTCTATGACTAAGAAGATTGTATTGAACTCCCTGTAACTCACACATCAGTGTTGTAATGTCTGAATTTATGTTGATTGTTTCCTGAACCTGGAAGTCGCTTTGGACAAAAGCGTCAGATAAATGAATAAATGTAAATGTAAATGAAGATTTACATCATATTTATGAAGAAATGTAATGGATTCACAAATATCCACTGCATCTGTTAGTTCAAGGGCTTATATATGAGGTTATGATATTATATAAATAATTTTTTTTAAGTTATGAATTACAATTCACATTCAGTTAATTCATTCTTATCATGATACAATTCCAAACATGTTTTCAATAAAATGCAGACTATTGACATATTAATTACCCACCAAATGGAAATGTTTCTTGATAATAAAATGACATTGATGAAACTTACTTGGACAATGTGGTCAAAACAAATAGCTTTAAAACTTTACATTTTCTATACTTTTTTATTGATTTTCCTCAGTCATATCAATCTTCACCCACAAGCTATAGCTATCCAATCACACCATACCACTAACACTGGGAGGTTAAAGAAGAAAACTGAAGAAACAGACAGACATATACACTGGGTCGCAACTTGAGTAATGGGGGAGAGAGGCCCATTCTACCCACTCAGAAAAAATTGCACATGTTTTTATGTTTACTTTTACATTTTAACTTTAACTGAACTGGAGACTGAAGTTTACCAATGAGCCTTTTGAGTATCTATGCAATCATAAGTGTGCCATTGTGCTTACATTTGCTTAAAATTATTTCAATTCCCATGCAGTTTGTAAATCTACTATAGTGAAGACAAGAATAAGTTGCACTCTCAAAAATACACAAAATTGACAAGGAAGAGACACACACACTGTGGCTGCACTACAGACCTCAGAGGATGACAACGATGGGCAAAAAACGATTTGGTAAATAGCAAGTGGTACTGTAGGGAAGGAAGTGGGCCTTCTTTTCTGAGAGAATTCCATACTGGGTTTGAATTCAGCATGACAAGATGGAAAGTTTCAATAACGGCAAGACAGATTTGACAACTCTGGCTCAGTTAGTCACACAGCGGGACAGGAAGGTCATAAATACACATCACAGTTCACCAGAGCTGAGGCCTATTTCTTTGATTCATTCATCCAAACTCCTAAGCGTAAGTCTGGCCAACAAGAGAAAGTCCAACCAGTGGGTGAATTCTTCTGAAAAGGGCAGAACTGGCCTTCAGGATAGTCTTGATTCAACATAATCTGTGTATTAGTCCTTTCAGGATTCATATGACCGTAGGTAGTGTTGGGCCTAAGGACAGTTGCTGTCTTGACACAGCTGAACATAAGTGTTGGTTGAATCTACTGCAATGTATAAGGGACCAAAAATCTGCAAATAACGTTAAATATATTATGTTAATTCACATTTTTATTATGAAAACATACATTTTCACACACCCATATAGAAAAAAGTTCCATTTAAAAGATTATTCAAAAAAGTAAATGGATTAACACCAAACGTTTGATATGATCTCAAATAATTCTGCATGAATACAAAATATTTTTATATAAATAAAAAATATCATTATTTATCAACGCCATAGAGTTTGATTTTCACTAACCTATTTAGCTCACATGCTAAACAAGCTGTGATGTCATTTATGCCCTAAGGGGGGCTACATAAACATAAACTCTGGAGCTGGACTTCGTTGTTTGGCACAAAAAAAGATGGTTTACTAAGGACATCGCAGGCAAATTAATCAATGAAATACAATTAAACATGACAAAGCAATTATTATATAATTATTAGATTTTATATATCACAGCACGCCTACAATAACTATTTATTTATTTTATTTATTTATTTATTTATTTATTTTTTAGTACACACACACACACACACACACATTAATAAAATGCACTTACGATGACTTTTGTTCTGACGACATTCAAGAGGTAACTTCCGGTCTATGGTCGACCCAGGAAGCAGAAGCGGTTCAGGGAACCATCGGCAAGCAGCTGCGCTTACTACTGTAAAGATGGACACGCTAATATTGGTAAACTATACCTGTGTGTAATTATGTAATGCCGGCAGTCATCTGATATCAAAAAATTTGGTCAAAACCTCAGAGTACGTCGACAAAAACGACGTTGATTCATGTAATGTTAGCACTTAGTAGCGCTAGCAAGACTTTTCTAGCGTTAGCAGTGAAAGTGAACCGTTGGAAAAACACAAAACTTAGGGAAAACTGGATTCTCTAATGGCAGAAAGCAGGAAGCACAGTTATACTGGTGCATTTTATAGTTTTGTAAGATGACACGTTTTGAAGAAGCCAAAATAAATAAATACCCGTATACCTATGAAATGTTATACCAAACATAAAATAAAATACCAGCTTTTTTCTTGAAAAAACACATATAAACCTAGTGAAATCACTGTAAAATGGCGAAAACAATGCGGTAGCACATTACTGATGATGATTCAGAACCACAATTCCTTCATAGCGTGTCTGAGGAAAAAACCGTTACCACTGTTTCAGTTTTATGACAAAAATATGATTCCCTTCTGTATGAGTGTGTTGTTGGTAAGAGATATATCTGGTAGTAACCTTGGCTCACCTCAGATTTCCTACTTATAGGACCTTTATGTGGAAGACATTCTTGAATATGTAATATCCTGAATATTTATTCTTTATCAATATTGTCTAGTTTTGCTTTTCTTACTGTATTATAATTTTTTGTTTTATTGTCTGATCTTTCTCTCTGTAAGGTGATCTTGGGTTTTTGAAAGGCGCCATGAAATAAAATGTATTATTTATTATTATTAGTTTAAAGTAATGCCTTACACTTTATATTGTCAGTAGATTTAAGGCTGAGCTTGTCCTACATATAGAGAGAATCAGACCCTGTCTAATCATCAGTGCAACCTTTGCCTTTTGATAGGTTGATCTGTGAAGTGGAGATTAAACCAATAAATGTGTCACTGATTAACTTTTGTGTTGCTGTCACAGGAGCCCTCGCTGTACACTGTGAAAGCGGTGTTAATTATGGATAATGATGGGGACAGACTCTATGCCAAGGTGAGACACTTCTTCCTACTCTAAGGCCAGGATATTAGGCCTGTCTTCCAGCTGTGTTGGTTCTTCTCTCTGCATTACTTTTCCTCTCTATTTTTATTCCATTGTTTAGTGTTTATTGTAGCGACTTAAACTCCAGCTTGAAAATAACACATTGAATCATACAAACTTCTCTGAGATGCTGAATGAAAGCATTTATTAACAATAAAAATGAGATAAAGTTGATTTACATTTATTCAATTGGCTGACACCTTTGTCCATATTTTACAATTCATTTGGATAGCTGATAATTGGGCTATTCATCTTTTTGTAACTCTTTATCAGTGATCTGATGATAATTACTTATCTGCAGTCTTTTTGTGAAATAGTTCTTCATTGTTATTAAAATCATTTAACAAGGATTATCATCGTAAATGACTTGGCTCAAACATTTTTAAATGTGGCAGCACTGGAATTTTGTACAATATGTCATTTTCTTGATGTACAGTTAAGTTTTTTGTTAGTTACCCCACCCTTAATCAAGTTGAGTTTTGTTGGGCTGTTTCTGAGTCTGTTCCATTTAATGTCTGATTAAAATTTACCACCACAACATTATGGCTTAAACTATGAAAACTCTTGTTTCTAGAAATGTTGGGACATTTTGAAAAACACAATTTGTAAGTTCTCCTGAGACATTATTACTGGCAAAAGTACCACAACTTGTTCTTAAAGGTTTAGCTGACCAACATGTAGGCATATTTTGGTTTTAATGCATGCAGCACACTCAAAAACATTGTGAGGGGCACAATAAGGATGAAAGTTGAGGTTAGACTGTTTGAAATATAACACATTGTTAAATGTAAAAGAATCATCCACCAAAGGCTAGTCTTTGCTATCAACCACTTTGGACCAAATCTCATGAGAGAAACGTCAGTCAAGAAAATGTCTATAGGACATATGAAAAATCTAATTTTGTGTAATTAAATGTAAGATCTTTGAGCCCTGTATGCTGTGGTCAGATGCGTAAATTTTTTTTCAGCTTGTTTTGGGGAAAATCGGTATCAGGTTCTCCATGCCAAAGATAAAATGAAGCATCCACTGTTACCACCAACAACAGCAAAACTAACCAGCTGTCATAATATATATCATAATTGCATCAGTGGGTACCATTGATGTTACGGGGGCAAGAGTGGTTCAGGAAGCATGAGAAATTATTTTAACGTGAACAAGCTTCCACAGTCTCCTCACTGTAACTTAGATAATGTTTGATATGAGCTGGAGAAGACTTTGCAGAGTGATGTGATGCTATGTTGCATAAGATTGTCAAAAATGCCATAATAAAGCTAAAGTATAAATGAGTCATTGTGGCCATTTGTCCCAGAAATAACAGTGATTAAATAATATTATTGTTAATTTAAGTCACTGATATAATGTACACTTTATGGGCTTTCAGTTCTTTTTTAGGTATTTGAGGTAGTAAACTAGGGTCATCATGAATTACCCTGAAACTGTGTTGGGTTTTCTTTTGTGGATGTACCACAGCCTAAAATGCTTTACTGGCAACAGTGTTCTTAGAAAAAGTATTTAGTTATTTATTCATACTTCTTGAGAAATGTGCTTTTGATGACGTGAAGCTGCTAGAATGTTCAACTTAGTTAATACTAGTTTCTATTTGCAGGCTGTATTGTAATGTGTGTCTGTATCTCTTCCAGTATTACGATGACACTTACCCTACAGTTAAAGAGCAAAAAGCTTTTGAAAAGAACATCTTCAACAAGACACACAGAACTGACAGTAAGAGTTTTATTGTATTTAAGTTTGTTTGTGTAGAGAATCTTTCTGTTCAGTCGTATAATTTGATCCTAATTGTGTTAATAATAATAATAATAATAATAATAATAATAATAAATGTTTGTGTTAACAGGTGAAATTGCTTTGCTCGAAGGCCTTACTGTTGTGTACAAGAGCAACATAGATTTGTATTTCTACGTCATTGGCAGTTCCCATGAAAACGAGGTAATTCCAGAAACCTGATTCTCTGATCTATATTGGATGTGACACAAGACTCTTAAACTAATGTTTATTTTCCCACAGCTGATGCTCATGTCCGTGTTGAATTGTTTGTTTGACTCCTTGAGTCAAATGTTGAGGTATGGAAGAATATCAGTGTTTTTCACATCTTCTCTAACATAACTGTTGCAATTTTGCTTTTAATAATTATTTTTATTGTTTTCTTTTAGGAAAAATGTGGAAAAGCGATCCTTACTCGAAAATATGGAGGGCCTTTTCTTAGCTGTTGATGAGATTGTAGATGGGGGGTATGTTTTTATTCTTATTTACTAACAGGCTTGACTAACATAGGAAAGAAAAATGATTTTAGATTTTGTTTTTATTTAAGCTACAAGCACTTACGGGGTCAACTGGTGTGATGTTATAAACAATTATTTTTAGTATGAGACATGATTAAATAGTTTGTTTTATTACTGTATCACTATCAGATATTACTATATTACTTGCATTGCAAAACCTTGAAAGTACTCAGTGTGACATTAAAGAAACTGTATGGATGTAACTGTAACGGTGTGGAATGCTGCTTTCCAACATGTTGTTTCACACCTGTGCTTTGTGTTTCTTGCAGTGTGATTCTGGAGAGTGACCCACAGCAGGTGGTCCACAGAGTGGCTCTGAGGGTAAGCAGCATATCTGTTCAGTCTTAAACATGCAGTTATAATAGCTGACCTTCGTTTTGCACTTGCTCTGACACATTGATGGGGGAGCAGAAATATTTTATATAAGTTTTAGGAAAATTTGATTTTAAGTATTCACTAGAAAAGCCAGCATGATGTGGAACTGCTAAAATGAATTGGAAGCTGAAGAATTCCATTACTCATCAACTTTCACCTCCTACAGGGTGATGATGTGCCTCTGACAGAACAGACAGTCACTCAGGTAAATCTCTCTCTTTCTCTCTCTCTCTCTCTGTTTCTCTCTCTCTCTCTCTCTCTCTCTCTGTCTGTCTCTCTCTCTCTCTCTCTCTCTCTCTCTCTCTGTCTCTGTCTCTCTCTGTCTCTCTCTCTCTCTCTCTCTCTCTCTCTCTCTGTCTCTCTGTCTCTCTCTGTCTCTCTCTCTCTGTCTGTCTCTCTCTCTCTCTGTCTGTCTGTCTCTCTCTCTTTCTCTCTCCTCTCTGTCTCTCTCTCTCTCTCTCTCTGTCTGTCTCTGTCTGTCTCTCTCTCTCTCTCTCCGTCTGTCTC
>JBBIGC010000131.1:3797197-3814514 GCA_037576955.1 Lepidarchus adonis | reverse complement strand
GAAGTCTGGGTATCTCTGTTGAAGCTGCTGCCCCCGCGACCCGACCTTGGATAAGCGGAAGAAAATGGATGGATGGAACTATTGGGAATATAGGGATTATAGGAAAGTGAAAAATCACATTCAATAGAATCTCTTTCTCTGTTACTACTATTACTGATACGTCTACTGCCCCGTTACTAATATTAATATAACTTCTAATGCTGCTGCTGCCGCTACTACTACTACTACCACTGCTAATACTACTACTACCATCACTACAACTACTACTACTACAACTACTGATGTTGCCACTACAACTACTACTACTTCTGCTACTACTACTACCTCCAGTACAACTACTGCTACTACCACTACTTATACCAGTACAACTACTGCTACTACTACTATCTCCACCACCACCACTACTACTGCAACTACTGATGCTGCTACTACAACAACTACTGCCACCACAACTACTGCTAATATGACTACAACTACCGATGCTGCTATTACTACAACAACTACCACTACTGCTACCACCACTACAACTACTGTTACTACTACAACTACTACTGCTACTATTACTACTACAACTACTACTTGTACTACTACTGCTGCTGCTACTACTACTACAACTACTGCTATTACATTCAATATAATCTTTCTCTGTTACTACTACTATTACTGATTTGTCTACGATCCCTATTACTGATATTAATATAACTTCTAATGCTGCTGCTGCCGCTACTACTACTACATCTACTGCTACTACTACTTGTACTACTACTATTACTACTGCAACTACTTCTGCTACTGCTACTACATCTACAACTACTATTACTACTACTACAACCACTACTGATACTCCTACTGCACCTACTACCACTACATCTGCTGCTACTACCACTACCGATACACCTACTGCTACAACTACTACAGCTACTACTACTACAACTGCTGTTACTACCACTATCTATACACCTAATGCCACTACTACTAATGTACTACTACTGCTTCCACTACTGCTACTACTACTACAACTGCTGCCAGTACTACAACTACTACTATTACTAGAACAACTAAAACAACTGCAACTGTTACTACTACAACTGCTACTGCTGCTACTACTATTACTGCTACAAATGCTACTAATGCCACTTTTCTTTTTGCTTTAACGTCTACTACTACATCTACTGCTACTACTACTTGTACTACTACTATTACTACTGCAACTACTTCTGCTACTGCTACTACAACTACTACAACTACTATTACTACTACTACAACCACTACTGATACTCCTACTGCTACTACTACCACTACCTATACACCTACTGCTACAACTACTACTGTACTACTACTGCTTCCACTACTGCTACTACTACTACAACTGCTGTTACTACTACGATGACTGGTACTACTACTACCACTACTACTATTACTACTACAGCTATTACTATTACTACTACTGTTACTACTACTACAACTGCTGGTACTACTACGATGACTGGTACTACTACTACCACTACTACTATAGCTATTACTATTACTACAATTACAATAACAACAAATGTTACTATTACTACTTCTGTTACTACTACTACAACTGCTGCTACTATTACTACTACAACTACAGCTACTACTACTACTTTCTGCAAATGTTACTACTGCTGCTATTACTACTGTTATTGCCACTTTAACATCTGTCTGTCATTACTGCTATTCTACGATCACTGCTTCTACTTCTTCAACCACTACAAGTAGTATTAGTATTCTTTCTCTTGCTACTACTACATGTGCTTCCACTACTCCTTTTACTACTACAGTAATGATAAAACTGAAGAAAGCATTTACCTTAAATATGATTGAATACTATAATTGATTAGTGTCCAGTGTGGGAATGTCTTCAGGTGAAGTCTTTCTTCCCTTAAACGTGTGTCTACCTGCACCAGCCTCTAGTACTCCTCTCTTTTCTCATCTCAGGAACACGTAGGTTTACGACTGTGATTAATTTGGCGCATATGGAAGAAAATCTTTATTCATGACACACAGCAAGACATTCTAGTCCTCCTTTACTGAA
The DNA here is from genome assembly GCA_037576955.1 of Lepidarchus adonis. Classification (NCBI taxonomy): domain Eukaryota; kingdom Metazoa; phylum Chordata; class Actinopteri; order Characiformes; family Lepidarchidae; genus Lepidarchus; species Lepidarchus adonis. The sequence continues at coordinate 3,812,455 of JBBIGC010000131.1, read as the reverse complement.
TGTGGGCTTCTCTGAAATTACTCCATTGCTCATTTTTGTGGAACCACATATATACTTGATGGCCACTTTATTAGAAACGATAGTGGTGTACAGTTGGACACTATAACAGCAATTATTTTCCCATGCAGTTTTCATTAGACATGCACTAGCCCCTCATCGGTGGTCACTTCCTGACCACATCAGTTCTCTTGGCTGGTGGGTGACAGACCACTCTCGACCTAGCAAACAATGGCACTAGCAGTGGTCAGTGATGAATGGGCTGAAGGGATTCTGATCGTCCATGCAGGACAGTGGACACAGTCTGTAACTCTGTACAGGACTGTAAGGTGGGAGGACCTCATGGTCAGTGAATGGACAGTGGACGATGAAGAACAAAGGGACCCGGTCACTCCAGCCAGTCTGTCCTCGCCTCCCTGCTGTCACGCTGTAGCCCGGAGGCTTCATAAGAACGAGGCGCTTTATCAATATTTTATTATCGTCATTTTGCGGCAGAGCCGCCTTAATGCTCTGGCGCGACGCGAGTGAAATGTTAATGCGTGCGTTTGGAAACCAGCGCTAATGAAGGCGGAGACGAGCGCGCGCACTGGCACGAGGTGATAGGTAAACCGGAGCACGCGCCCTCTGCCGAAACGGTGCAGGCTTGTTTTAAATGAGGGCTTAGATTTACTCACAAGCCACAGCTTGGAGTGTTTTAAAGTGAATCAAACACTTTTACTGGCGTTCACATTGGACTTCTTACTGGGTCTTTTCTTTTGGACCAAAATAATCCTTCATTTTAAAGACGCCGGTCACGTGCATAAGCGCTGACTAAGGCAGGACTCCTATTGGTCACATGACTACCAATTAATTAAAAATTATATTCGCATTTTAATTAAACTAATACACTAAATGGTCCACACACATGATCAGCCTAATACATTAAACCCACTGAAAGGTGAAGAACATAGATGATCCCATTATCTCCTTACACTGCCAGAGTGTGGGCTATACGCTGTGAGTGAACGGCTAGTTCTTAAAATGGATGTGCTGGAAGCAGGAGAGTAAGAGCATCTCCAAAACAGCAGCTCTTGTGTAGTGTTCCAGGTTGGCAGTAGTTATTAACCACTAACAGCGATCCAACTGGTGGCAAGGTTCATGGGCACCCAATGCCCATTAATGCATGGAAGAAGTCTAGGCGAGTTTGTCTGGTCTGATCTTAAAGAAGAGCTCCTGTTGTACAAAATGCTAGTGCAGGCTCTGACAGAAAGGTGTCAGAACGCACAGGGCACTACAATCAGACCTGTGTTGGCAGCATGAGGAGAACCCGCTCAGTATTAGGCCGGTGGTTTTAATGTTCTGGCTGATTTGGTGTATTTCCTGCTGAAAATGCATTTTATGGCTGCTATGAAAAGGTTTTCAAAGTAGTGATGCTTTTGTTTATGTCTGAAGGCTATTTCAAGTATGAATGTGGCACGTGGGCACATTGAAACGGGCTGCGCGCTTACACGGAACCAAATTAGACTTTGTTTGTACTGTATTTTCGTACACGGAAGTGTTCGTTGGACGGTGGAGCTCTCACACACACAATGTAATGGGCGGAGCTTTCAGCTGCAGCCAATTACATACTAGTAAGAAACGGTCTAGCCAATCCTGTAACGATATTGGCAATAAGGAGGCGGGGCTCGCCGTAGAGAAAAGTGAGGGATATACACCAATCCGCCATAAAGTGAGAGGGCAAGGGAATAGCGTCGAGTATTTTGTTCTGTCATGGTAAAGAGTAAGAATCTGAGCCAGTTTGACAAAAGATGCCTAGACGACTGACTCAGAGCATCTGCAGAACAGTTTAGACCTAATGATTCATGGAAGGAGAACCAGCAATAGTCAATAAACGTTGAATTTCTTTTTTGTGCAGTGAGGATTTAAATAAAGTTTTAGCAACAACATCCTTGTTTCAAGGATCTTAGTATTTAAAAGAGATTTTGACCCGATATTTTTTTACTTTCATGGCTCATTTGAGCCATTGTTTCGTTAGAATTAAAAGTTATACTATTTCTGCCTACTGCTAGAAAAAATGGAAAATAGATTGTGGCATTAAATAGGGATATACAACTCAATCATATCATTCCTGGCCGACGCAGGCCTGAAAAATTACATCAGCATCAGGGAAATGCTTTGATTTGACCAATATTTGATTATTTTTTTTAGTAATGCACTTTTGGTGATGCTAGAACACAAGAATAAGTTATATAAGTTACATTTTTTCTCTATTGCAGGAAAAATATATATTAGCAAGAGCAAATACGCAGATAAAAATGAGCAGATATTGGCATTAGCCTAGAAATCCCACAGAATGAACACTACATGATCACAAGATTTAAAAAACACAATAAGTGGAACTGGTTTTGATCATTTCAACTGCAGTTTAACTCTTTGGCACATCAATGTCTAAGCCTCAGGTTTCTGATGGAGGTTTCTCAGCCTAGGAGTGAAGACCAAGGCATATTGATAATGTTAAGTAGAAAACTCTTATTCAACTTTTCAAACAGGTCAGCTGGCCTAGTCAAAGGCAAAATATAATCAGTTGATGGGTTTTCATCAGTTACATTGGACTAGACACTATATTACATCTTGCAGGTTCTCCAAGGCACTAGAACTGAGACACTCCAGCATTAGATGATTGGTCTGGTTGTCTAGGAATCTCCCCAACCCCCCTGTTCTTTCTACCCCATCACTGTGTTCATCATTAGGGAGAGACTGCAGTAAATGCCCCCTGTCCACACACACTGTAAATCACAGCTACTACATCAAAGCTAATACATCTGCGTTGAACATCACAGCTGCTGCTCAAGTAAGACGTTAACTTCCAGTGGTTATTCACCGATTACTAGTCCAAGACTAAATTTAAGTAAAGTTTAGCAAAGCAGCCCATCCTTATGTTGTAATCTTTCAATACCTCTAGAACATTTTGCATCTTCAATATGGAAACTAATAGATTATGAACTTTCTTAAATATCAAGAAATATCTCTCAAGCAATGTTCAGCCACTTCTATTGGTGCAAAGTGAAAAATACAAGACTGGGGGCATTTGTTTGGAACGAAACCTGCAGTAATATATTGCAGAGAGCCTATATATAGTTTTCCCAAATATATATATTGTATTTTTTTTATTTGGTGGTACATTTTGTCAATTCCATCTTATTCACAAATCTGGAACGCATTGTGATGTGTTGCGAAATGTCTTCAAATGCTGTAATGTTATGTTTTCCATCACTTCAGCGTGATCAGAAATGCTTGGAGATAGAGACATGACTTCACTAAGGACTGCAGAGCCCTCCGTCGGCTTTAGCAGCCTTGAAACAACCTCATTAGCCTCTTGTCATTATGAACAATGCTGGAACCGAAGATGCTTCTCATGGCCACTGCAGCAGGTCAGCTGGGCGTGTCGTAAACCCAGTAATAGCCAACAAATCATCACAAACTCATGACGCCCTTTTTAAAGGTTAAAAAGCCACACATTTGCAGATGGTACTTTTGACATAGTCCGACTTTCCCACAAGAATCAGGCATGTAGTGCCACCTGCTGGTTGGCCAGGTCAGCAAACTCAAAACTATTTTAATTGGCTGATGATAGAGTCTTTGAATGCTACAACAAAGACAAAAGAAAACGTTTCTTGAAAAAGAAATGAATTTATTGGTATTTCAGGCCCTATATTTCCATTCTCTACAGGATGTCTAACTGGGTAAGAAAGAGTTAAGTGTGCATGTCTGAGCATGGAAAAAAATTAAGAGTACGAATGGTTTCAAAAATACTTTATCGTCTTTCTTTTAACAATCACAATACAGTATACATTTTGAGGAACTGAACGTCATGCAAATCTACTCATTACAAAAGGGAATGGGGCTATCGAGACTATCAGTTTAAACACCTGCAGTAGTCTAAGAACTATAACTACATAAAGTTTAAAAATTAAAAAAATATAAAATAACTTAAAATTCTGCAGACGAAAACTGCTTGAAGTCTGCGTTCAGAGTTCAAAGTCTGTAACTGGTTCAGATATAAAAATTCAGACAGGAAGTTTGCCCTAAGTTTGGCCCAGTATATTTTTCCAGTCGCGTATTGTCTCATTTCCAACTTGGATCCCACTTATTCAGCAAGATAAAAAGCATCCATAACATTGTACAGAAGTTATGACCTCTTCTATTAATGTACCTGTGTATTACTAGATAAAAACTGAAGAGAAAGTCTCTCAGTGTGTGTATGTATTGTTTCCTTATCTGGTATCATTTGTAAGAATGAGTGACTTTGGGAAGAGCAACGGCTGCAAAACTGATGATCAGCTGCAACATCTGTAGCAGGAAGTAAAACTACCACTGAAATGGAACAAAAAAAAATGTTCAGTTGTCGAATTAATAATTATTATATTGGTTAGCACCTCTTAAGATTACTACTGGTTATTCTTCTGTAGATGTGTGCCATATTTCTAGTGATGACAAGGCTACGTGTGATGACGGCCAAAGCCCCAGAAGCTGTACATTGATTTCATTCTTGACATCCCTACAGCAATATAACACATGTAACTGGCTTGTGTGCATGGCGACCAATCCTGTCATTGGAACAATCAATGGAAGTAGTACTAACAACCCCAACTCACTGATCCTCTACTCGCTAATTGAACTCATTATTGCCTGTGCAGTATAACAAACTACTCCAACCCTGCCACGGTCAGTACCAACTACTTTAAAATATCAATACAAAAACATCCTCTCCGCCCAAGTCAAATCAGTATGGAAAAAAAAAATTCCACCATTTGTGGCTGAAATTTGACCTGTTTGGAGCAAGGCTGGAGACGGAGTCTTTGCCAGAAGCTTCAAGATCAGTCTGGCACAGTAGAGCTCCCCCAGGTGGCTGCACTGAGTCCACTCTGCTCCCACTGAGCTGGCTGACCAGAGGCTTCCATGAGAACTTGGAGCCATCACACGGCCAGACGGCTGTTGCTGCTGTTGGCCTGTAGGGGGCTCCAGGATGCCGTGTGCTGGGGAGGGTCCTGTGAGTAAGAGCGGCCCTCACAGCACGACTGGTTCTCTTCCTTAGCGATGCCCACAGCACACAGCCGTCTGTGCCGCAACAGTCGGTCTGTTCTGGAGAAGTTCTGGGTAGAAGGAGCAAAGGAGAATAAGCGAAAGATAAAAGGAATGAGGAACATTGGTTGTCACATACAGATCAGTACTGGAGACAAGGTGTATTTTAATGGAACAGTAATAACTAGATGTAATTTTGATGCTCTGTTAAAGTCATTTTTATCCATTCCATGCAATTTATGCTGCCATCATAAAAGTGACATACAGGCATTCCCCATCTTACAGAAAGTCCAGCACATTATCACAATTTTGTGTTCCTGCAACTTATAAAAATCATCAGTATTTTGACAGACGTCAGGCTAGCTGCATGCTGAATAATTTAGCTGGTAATTGAGAAAAATGTACAAAAAAATACTAGACACACACACCAATTTAATTTCTACCAGCAACTTAAGCAGAACTTTCCAGAAAAGGAAGCAGCAGAAAAAGGTGATCAAAAACATGTCGGAAAAAAACATATTTGAAAAAAATTGACTTGATTATTAATTAAGGTCGAATAAAGAAAATGATTTCTAGATTTAGGTATTTATATAGATTTATAAGTAATGTATAAGTATTTAAGGATAATTTCTGTTATATATTTTACTTTTTTTTCTTTGTAAATGCACCATGGGTGGCCTGTGTGAAACGACATTTCAATACACTGTACTATGTACATGGTTATATTGATAAATGTTGATTGCATCTTGAATCTTAGTTTAGCAGCAATGACTTTTTCCTATGACCAATATAAGTGTTGCAAAGCAATTTTCCTTCAGTAAATGAAAATAATTTTAAGAACTGTGTTTTGTTTTCTCAGGTTCTCCAGTCTCATTATGTTTTGTATGAAGATTTGAAACAATGTAGTGTGACAAACATAAAAAATATCATAAGAAAAAATGTCTACATCTAAATGTATTTACAGTATAAGTATTGGGGGGAGGGCTGGATGTTATATTATTCAGGAGATCAGATTTGGGGGCCTGACAGGAAGACTCGTAAGATTTGAGGATTCCGGTACCTCACCGTGTGTGTCAGGAGATCTGTGTATTGTATGTATGCATGTGGATGTTTTTCTGACCTGCTGACAACGGTCACACTGATAAGGTTTCTCTCCACTGTGCACACGTTTGTGCCTCTCCAGGTGATAGCGCTGAATAAACCGCATGTCACACACATCACACCCGAAGGGCTTCTCTCCTACACAAACATATTTCTACCATCAGTCAAGTAGCTTTACTTGTGAAGTTAAATTAAACCATTGAACAATAAAGACTGTGATTAAAATAAGAAAGCAAGTGAGAAAACTAATGTGTATGTATCAATTTTTCTCTCCCAATTTATCATAATCAAGTCTGGCTGACCTTTGCTAGATTTATCTGAACACACAATATAGGCTAATGCATTCATTTGTGGATTTGTACACACAGCTTATAGAATTTTCTTTTAAAAAAAGCATTGCTAATAGAATGGGATGCTATGGAAAAGCTGCATATAACCATGCCCAGTGCCAACCACTGCCTAGGTGGGTATAAAGCTCCCCCAATACTGGGCTGTGGAATGATGGATGACCGATTTAAAGATATGCCAACACTAGAGACTAGTATCACTATTATGTTTGTTACAATTTCAGCCTTTTCACCAGAGTTTCCCCCCAGTCTTAAATGGCACATGGCACAACTTGTGTTTCACCTTCTCTGCTTTTATAAGGTGTGCTGCAAAATTCTGCCTGTTCTGGTTTAAAATCACACCTGTGTGGGTGAGAATGTGCCGTTTCAAGTGATAACTGCTCCGGAACGCTCCATAGCAGTGTTCACAGATGAAGTTCTTCTGCACTTGGGAGCTGAGGGAACTGTCATCATTGGGATCAGGCAACTCCACCTGTACATGTACAAATGCACGCACACGCACAAAATGTGGAAAAAAAAGTCAATTAACTTTACACCTGAGAAATGTAGAGACGTCTGCTTTAAAATGAAGCTTGGTTACTTGCCTGTGCTTTTTCCCTCACTTTGGTAGGTGTTCCTGTCTTTCGGTTTTTCTTCTTTGGCTGTAAGTTCTGCCTGGACTGCATGTCCTTCTCCTCCAGCAGTCTGGAAGAGTGAAACTCTCCTTCCTTATTAATAAGCTGCAAGCACAAACAAAGTTGATAAGTTTCTCACTTGGGGCCCAATGGATTCCGCCTCCTCCCTCTAGGTTGCAGGTTCAAGTCCCAGCCCGGGCACCACTGAGGTAACCCTTGAGCAAGGTACCGTCCCCACTTCACTGCTCCCCGGGCGCTGCTGCTGACTGCTGCCCGCTGCTCCACATGTGCACGTGTGATGGGTTAAATGCAGGGGACGCATTTTGTTGTGGTGCACTGTGTTCTGTGGCTTCTTCACAATGACACATTTACCTTTACTTCACTACTTTTCTGATTTACTATTTATCTGGCTTTGCAGGTTTACAAACTCATTTTTGTGCATACTTTTCTAAATAACTGAAACAAAGTGCAGTTTTTATAAAACTTATTATCAGGGTTTTCTATATACTAAGCCTCTGACCACCGTTAATTAAGACCAACAGACAGTAAATGTTATCTTTTCAGCAGTAAAAACTCATTGTGATAAGTAATTGTGATCTGTAATTATAGAACCAGGTTTCTTACCCGATTACTTTTATTTATGACTATACAGGAGCTTTACCCTACATAAACTATAAACAAAACTACCTTTCACTGGCAGGGTGGTGGGTTCTCAGTAATTGAAATGCTTAAAGAAGATGAAGTGTCCAATGGCTACTTCCATTTTCATGGGTGAAGTCTATAAAATGTGTCGTACTGATATCCGCAAGACCCTGCTTACCATGGGTGGGCAGCTCACTCCAGAGGGCAAGACCATGTGGCTGTGGTGGCTGTGGGCAACCTGACTGTGGTTCTGGTTGTGGTTCTGGCTGTGCCCATGCCTGTGGCTGTCTCTCTGACCCTGGCCCAGTGAAGAGGCCATCTTTTTATGGCTGGGTGTGGAATTGGCCTGCATCAGAGCCATACTGGAGAGCACTGCCTCACAGCCCAGCAACCCAGCCTGCAAACACACACAAACAAACAAGAGCAAAAAATTATGAGTGATCTACACAGCCTCCTTTTCTTACTTTTTTTTCTCTTTTCTGACCACTGCTAACATTTATTTGTCAGACTGAACCGAATTGCCATTCAATTAACTTGTCTTCCTTTTAGGTTTAGGTAGAAGTTTAGAATGTATGCAGGGGTCACAAAAAGATCTGAAGCAGATGCGACTTTGAAGCAGATCGTGGCACCACAGGACACACAGTGGGAGTGATAGGAGCAAATTAAAAGGTTCTGAACGCAAAGATATGAAACAGTTGAAAATGCAAGTAAGGGGGAAAACCACTGACCCATTTCATGTGCTCTCGGACTGAGCTGCTGGAAAGCTGTGACATCGCAGTGATGAGTGTGTGCGTGTGTTGGGGGACAGAGAGCTTCGCACTGGGCAGACAGAATGAACAGATACCACACAAGCCACAATCATCAGGGATGCAAGCCTAAAAACAAAGGGGGTATAAGGCCAAGAAAACATCCACCTGTAGTCGTCTAAGAAAGCCCTCAGAAGCTCAGCTTACGACCAAAAATCAAAACCTTCACATGCTAGAATCAGGCATTGCTTTCTCCCATGGTCCTTCATATTCAGGTAACTTCATATGTAGGCCTGATCATTCAAAAGTATCAAACATCTCTAAGAATTACTCTCTGGTGTGAATAAAAGAAACACACCGATAGAATAGAGCAGAACCTTACTCTTACTATGAGATGCCGGATACATTTGGGATCTGGTGGCTACACATATGGTAATTATATTTTAGCATCAAAGTAGCCATGAGGAAAGCCACAATTAACAGCAGCCACATAAGTGTGAAAGTGATCAGACAAGCCATGACTTAAAAATTTCAAAGAATTAATGGAGAGAGCCACATGAGAGGGAAAGCTGAAGAGCAATGAAATACATACAGGTGAAAATGACAATTGGAAAGTGGTTGTAAGCATACATTAAACATTGTGTATGGCAGAACAGGTCACTTGACTGAACTCGAAACGGATAAACAAAAAAAATACATTTGTACACTTTTAATGAAGTACTTTCATTTGCACTTGTATGTAGGAAAGGAAGCATTTAATACAGAGCAACATAAATGTTGGTATACATTAATACATTGAAAATAATGACTGATGCTTAATCGTTAGAGTTATATATCTTAACACACAAGGAGCTTAATATCCCTAATAATGCCTGTAAAACTGTGTTAAATCAAATGTGGTATCAGTTACATGTACAACTGTGTGCCTCTGGTTGTTTTCAAACAAAATCTTTTTTCCCCCCATTTAGAAACAGAAAGTTCCCTGTCTGAATACGCGCAGTCCAATGAAACGGCCACTGCCAGGTTCGGAAGACGTTCTCTTAGGAAAAATGAGCTCATAAACCTTTTTAATGGACATTAATCACAATGACTTACTCAGACCAGTGACGCACAGCAGTAGCTATGCAAACACGTACGTAATATTTGAAATACTATCATCGATTTTGCATATTAATTGTAAGCCCTGGTAAAATACATTACAGCAAAAGAGCCCTGTGAAAGTAAAGGAGAAAACACTCGCGTTCAACTCCATCGGTAGAAATAATAAAGAGGTGGAGAGAGGGCTCGCTAGCCTGATGCTAAGCTAAACTCCATTCACCATCTATTCAATCAGCACAGCCGCAACAGCATGGGGTGCATTTCACCAAACCTGCACCCAGCTGTATTTAAGAGTAAATAAAACATTACTAGAAAGTTTCATAAAGGGCTGTTCGCTCGCTTTACCTTCTCTTTCTGTGGCTATTTCTCCTCGTACTCCCAGTTTTCTCCCCCAGTTTACAAACACAGGAAACGCCACCGGAAGTGCTCTTAGAAGAGAGCGAAGCGCGTGATTCCGTTCTTCCGCTCCGAGAGGGGGCGCGAAGCTCCAACGGCAAAACACGATCCTCTTTTTCATTTCATTGAATTTCATATATAATGAGTATACGTCGAATATACCAAAATTATAGCTTCACAAAAAGATTTTAAAGAGGTATTAAAGTTTTTTAATGTGTGTGGGCTGGTAGGTTTTGAGTTAATTTTTGTTTTTGTGTTTAGTTTAGGCTTTTTCATGTTATTTTCTGATTTTGAGTCTGAAATGTAATTGCAGCAAATTTGATCAGGGACTTTTATGCAGTTTGCTCTTTCCTAGTATCTGGGGATTGGTAATTTTGTTCTGTGTATAGCCAATCACTTGAAAATCCTTTTCAGTTTTCTTTAAACAGTGCTTTTGAATAAATCAAACTTTTCCATTCTTTTTTATTTTCCATAAGGTGATAATAGTTTTAGAAAGCTTTATTTGGCTTCAAAAGATCCAGAGATCTCCACAACACTATTAAAATTCTTACACAGTTGGGCCCATTTTTCGCCTTGTATCACCACTCATCATACACTTGACCAGGTCTATCTATCATACAGTTGTACTTGAAGGTTTGAAGAATGTAGTCCATCTCTCAGTCCTAATTGCCATTTTTAGTAACGTCTCATCTGTTGCTTCATCTTACTGATGTAGTTACTCATAGTTTACCTGATGTTGCACGGTGTGTGTACATTTGTTATCAAATGTTTCAGAGAAACAAATATTAGCTTTAGGGGAACGTTATTTTTTCACATAGGGCCAAGTAGGTTTGGATAGCTTAATAAATGAAATCATTATTTAAACACTGCATTTTGTATTTTCTTAATTATGTCTAGTATTAAGATTTGTTTGATGATCTGAAAAATGTGACAGATATGCAAAAAAGAGAAAAAACAGGAAGGGGACAAATACTTATATTTTTATCCATGTATTCTGTTAAACATTTGATAAATACATGTTAAGGAGTAAAGCAGTAGGCTGTATGGCACCTGTCAAGTAGGAAAAATGAGCAGCACTATGATTTAGAAACAATTTTATCAATTTAACATGTTGACTCATTTATGTTTAACATATAGTTGTACCCTGAAAGAATGTATGACTTCTTAACCATTTTTCAGATAATATGAATTATAACACTATTTTTTTTCTTTCCCTCATGGTTAGTGTTTGGCTGAAGCCATTTATTATCAATCAACTGTGTTTCCTTTTTTAAAATCATAAAATGTCCAAATGACCCTGATAAAAAGTTTACACACCGCAGTTATTAATACAGTGTTTTGCCCCCTTTAACATCAATGACAGCTTGTAGTCTTTTTTTACGCTGTCATGTCTGGCATCTAAGCAAGCAGAATTATAAATCTGGGTGCCATTTTGGTCAAGTGGGTGCCTTTGCTTTGCTAAGTGGGGCTTTAACCATATAGGCCCTTCTTGTTATCTGTATTTATTTATTTATATATATTTTGATGGTCACTCCAGAACCTTCACTTTATTTTGCTGTATTCAATGTCAGGTCGACTTGGCCTTGTGTTTTAGATCATTGTCATGTTAAATGTCCAAGTACGTCCATGATCAGCTTCCAGGCTGATGAGTGCAAATTTTCCTCCAGTATTTTTGATAACCTACTGCATTCATCTTGCCATCAATTCTGACCAAATGTCCTGTACCTTTGTATAGTATTTGCATAGTAATGTCTTTCTTCTGGCCTTTGCAGCTTTGGAACTCTCTTCCCCAGAGCCTACGAACATCTGCCACCATGGAGACATTTAAAAAGAGCTTGAAAACGCACCTTTTTAAAATTGATATTATGTCTTGTTTTACTGTTTTAGTGTGTTTTATTGTTTACTGGTTTAGTGTGTTTTTATTGTTTATTGTTTGCTGTTCAGCACTTTGTGGTTTTTACCTAGAAAAGTGCTTTAAAAATAAAGGTTTACTTACTTTCTTTCTTACTTACTTCTGGCAACTCTGCAACCATGCTGCTCATCTTTCTTCAAGTGCCTCCTTATTGTGCATCTTGAAACAGCCACACCACATTTTTTCAGAGTCCTGTATTTCATCTGAAGGTATTTATGGTTTTCTTTGCATCCCAGACAGTTTTCCTGACAGTTGTGACTGATCAGCACCTAAAGCACTTGTATATATGAATAGGACATGTTAACTATGCTGTAGCACCAACCGTCTATTTTAGAATTAATCATAAGCTCTTAATTATAGTGTAGAAATGTGTTTCTCTTTCAGGTAATAATGTTGTAGCACTTATATGCACTGTTGTAGAACCTGCACTGTTTTCTATGAGTAAGAAGATTGTATTGAACTCCCTGTAACTCGCACATCAGTGTTGTCATGTCTGAATTTATGCTGATTGTTGCTGTACCTGGAAGTCGCTTTGGACAAAAGCATCAGCCAAATGAATAAATGTAAATGATCGTGGGGTTGGTTTCAACAGAACCCTTAATTCTTAATTAAAGTTTCAAGTGAAAGTGACTATTTGTCATTGTAAACGCACCATCACACACAGATCTGCATTTAACCAATCACATGTGCACACATGGAGCAGCGGGCAGCTATCAATAGTGCCCGAGGAGCAGTGAAGTGGGTACAGTACCTTGCTCAAGGGTTACCTGGGACTTGAACCTGCCACCTAACCACTAGGCCACCACTGCCCCACTAATGATTGGAATAATTAACACTGCTGATTGGCATTCTCAGTTCCTTTGATATTTTCTTATTCTTATCTCTTTCTTGTTTTATAGAGTTCAACTACCTTTTCCCACAGATCCTTTGACAATTCTTTTGCTTTCCCCATAACTTAGAATCCAAAAAACATCAGTGCAGCACTAATTGAAAGATGAAGGGTCTGTCAGGAGTCCAGAAACTCACTGACCTTCTATACTCACCCACTAATTACAAGCAAACAGATCACAGGTGAAGATGGTTTCTTTAATAATCATTCAAACCTGTTTGTGTTAAGTTGTGTGCATGTTATCAGGCCAAATCACCAGGGTATGTAAACTTTTTGGTAGTTTCTGTTGCTATTATGATTTGTTGAATTATGATAAATGGCTTCAGGCAATCACTCACCAAAGTTTTTGTGTTATCATTCATATTCTCTGAAAAATTGCCAAGAAATCATACATCAGGGTATGAAAACATATGAACTGTAAATGAGATCCATACAGAGATTGAAAGCAGCCTGGGTGACATTGTAAAAAAATGGAAGCACTCCATTGTAAAGTGTGAACTTTAATTTTTATTGAAACGTAATGTTTCTAAGACACCACTGTGAATATATGTATCGCTCTCAGTTTTTGTTAAGGCCTAGTGGATAGAGCCTGGTGTTCAGTGACTCTAACATGGCCTAGTACTAATGAATTAATATTGACCATTAAAACTGGCTAGTTCAGTACTGCATTACTCAATTTTTCTTCATCAAACATGTTGTACAGTAAGATATAACGACTAGGAAAAGCACCACATACATAATTCCTATTTAAAACTGACCTAATGCTACATTTTACTTTCCATTGAAGAACAGAGTTACAGTAAAACCTATGGTCATTTGATAAAAAAAAGTGTATGGAAGCTGAGAAAGAAAAACAAAGAATGAAAGAATGAAAGAACATGAGATAAAGAAGAAAAAGAGAACAAAGAAAGTAAAAAAGTGGAGAATGATTGGTTTAAGCTACACAAAAATACAGATCAGATCATGTGGATTTAGACAGATAATGGCAGGAACAGAACAGAAAACAATCATTCATTCATTCGACGATATTAAATCTACGAAGGAGGACGGAAAGGTAGTATGGACTCAAAGATTACATACACAGAGTGGAAAATAAAATAAGTCTACTGGCTGTGCTGGTTGAATACTGGGAGATAAAAGAAGCTCCAGCATTCTGTAGGATCATAGCCTTCACTTAAGAGCTCTAACTCCGTGGTCCCCGGTCTTAACAAAAGGGACACTGTGGGTCCAAGCTTTTGTTCCACCAAGCAGTAACACGCATGAATTAACCAAGTGACATATATTTAGGGCAGCATAAAAGAGAGAATACGATCAGCAGCACCCATGACCCAGTTACAGATCACTCCCCAGTCTCTCTATCTCATCGAGTAAGAAGTCCAAGTCACTGTGGCTCAGCTGGGGTGAAAGGATGACCATACGGAAAAAGTTGACTCGATTATCCAGAGGCTGGTAACCCACCATCATAGAACCCTTCTTCACCATGCGTTCCTTGAGGACTGGTGCCACCTGGAGGTCAAAATTGCAATGTTACTTTTGTAATGTCAAATTCTGGACAAACTGGACTCTATAGGTTTAATAGTGGACAGACCTTTGCCAATTTGTCCTGGAAATCTGCGCTCTTCTCATTCCCCCTCAGGCTGGGTGGTATAAACCAGAAGCATACATTCACAAACTGAGGCTGTGGAGAAAATCCAGCGAGAATGCACGTCAGCTCATCACTGCCATGTTTATATCTCAACAACAGATCGATTTTCACAAATTTACCTCAGAAACAAGTCGAAAACCTTCTCTTTTCTTCAACTCCTCAACAAAATACCTGGAGCAGGTAGGAAAAAGAAAAATATAATAGACGTTAACCTGATGTTGAAGTAAAGTTGTTGTCTAAACCTTCATATATATTTATCTATATCTATAATATATCAGCCATAAATTAACACCACCGGCCTAACACTGAGTAGCACTGTGTAATATTGATTTTGCACTGTGTGTGTTATCATAGACAGCATGATAATCAACCACAGTAGCTCTTCTGTGGGATCGGACCAGACAGGCTAGCCTTTCTAACATTATAGCATCAGCAAGCCTTGGGTGCCCATGACCCTGTTGCTGATTCACCAGTTACACTCAACTGCTACACTCAACAAGACCTGCTTTTCTTTTCCTCAGCTTTACTGACCAACATAACTTTATTTGTTGGACTTTGTGTTGTACCAGATAGTAATTTACCCTATACAGTTCATGCTGTAGCATTGTAGCATGTAGCATCTGTATTTAATGTACCAGACTTGTTTGTAGTATTTAATGATGAAGAGGAATGTGCTATACTCCGCTAGCACTCCCAGATAGTAATTTACCATATACAGTTCATGCTGTAGCATTGTAGCATCTGTATTTAATGTACCAGACTTGTTTGTAGTATTTAATGATGAAGAGGAATGTGCTATACTCCGCTAGC
>JBBIGC010000131.1:3773947-3790777 GCA_037576955.1 Lepidarchus adonis | reverse complement strand
AGTTTAAGAATTCGTGTGTACGGTTTATAAACTGAGGGAATGGATTGCGAATCCGTCGCCACGGATTGTTTTTTTTTCTCCTCGGGTGACGCTGCGGGCTCCGTAGAAATCGAGCCTATTTGCTTTATTAACAAAAAAAAAACATACACATGTGCACACATACACACACACGCGCACACACACACACATATATAGTGCTTACTGATAATATAAGCAATTCTGTTACAATGAATAACCTTAAATGTTAATGTTAAAATAAGTAACTAAAATAAATAAATAAATATTTACAAAAATGAATATTTCATGGACATTTTTTCCAGGAATGAAGAACCTGCTTAACTTGGGTGGGGGAACAATGTGTTCCAGCTCTGCCTTTCTTAAGTAAGTAAGTATTTATAAAGTGCCTTTCACGGACAGATGTCACAAAGCGCTGTACAAGAGTAAAATACAAAAGCTAATCATAAAATCATAAAATACGATAAAAAAATAATAGCAATAATATGAGAATAAATAAATAAATAAATAAATAAATATATTAAGAGATTATGACAGAAATGACTAAATTATCTTCAAAAGCCTGTTTAAATAAAAACATCTTTAGTTGTATAGTAGTTTAAAAAGCTCAGTGATGTGCAACTCCAGTGAAAGACCTTTCAAAGCCAAATCCATGGGACGATTAAGGCCCTGTTGCCCTGACCTAAAGGGTCGACTGGTTATATGCTTCTGCAAGAGGCCGGTGATGTATTTTGGGGCTTTCTTCACACAGAGGGGTTTGTAGATCATCAGCAGAAGTTGTGGCAGCTATGAGAATTTAAAGACTTCATTGACTTCTATTGCTGCAGGAAAGTTCACCAGGTTCTTAATGTTTGGGGGAGAACGCATGTTGTCTATGAAATCTGCAGATTATTTCAGTGTTTGGTGACCTAAACATTTTATTTATGATGGATTTCTTTATTGTAGACACTTACCTTTGTACCGTTTAAGGTTACTCTACACATCTTAAAGCACAACTGTACAAACTTTACATACTGAGGTGAAAAAAACATTAAACAATGACCTGTGTCAAATTTATATCACATAAACAGAAATTGTGCACAAAATTTTTTCAATTTATGTTAACCTACTTTCACTAAATCAGCAAAAGATGTCATTTGAACAGGGAGGCTGAAAATTTGCATAAGATTGGTTTATTTCCTCAGCTGGCCTAAGACATTTTCACATTACTGTACATAAAGTGTCTTATTTATTAAATGATCATGTAATAAACATGCTTGGTTATCTTACTGCTTTCCTGGCTAAGGATGGACACATTTGCTTTGATGTCATGGTCTATTTAGCAGTGACCCTTGGAGTTGAGTGTTGGCAATGACATTGCACATGTATGAAATTAAAATCTCATACGTTTATTGTGACAAAATGATGTACTTGTTTGTTTATATCCAAATCTTAAGATGCATTGTCCAGTGCAAAAGTCTTAGAACCTGACATATGAGGCCAGTGGCTACAGTATTGAATGATGTCACATGTTCGTATTTGATTACCTTGAGGCAGCACAGTGATCTGACAATCATTGATACAAGGTTAAATGGAAAATTTCAGAAGGTACAATGCAGTTCGGTTAGATAACAACTTCATGACATACTTTTCACCTGACACCACATAAGATCTGAGCCATAATATATTGCAATACAATGAAAATCAGATAGTGCCTGCAAATATATACATATTTTATTATATTAAATTTAATATTATATTTGATAATTTTTTTAATTTTTTAATATATT
This sequence comes from Lepidarchus adonis, assembly GCA_037576955.1. Classification (NCBI taxonomy): domain Eukaryota; kingdom Metazoa; phylum Chordata; class Actinopteri; order Characiformes; family Lepidarchidae; genus Lepidarchus; species Lepidarchus adonis. Next base: position 3,788,993 of record JBBIGC010000131.1, on the reverse strand, counting down.
TTTTTATTATTATTTATTTTGTTTAATTTTTTGGGGAGATTTTTTTGGGGGAGATTTTTTTTATCAGTGCAGGTTTTGCTTTCTAATAAGATGCTTAATGTGTCTCCTTGTTCAGTTTGCACCCTTGTACAAATTTATCCTTGATTTAATTTGTAATTATTGGACAATTTTTCACTATTTAACATAAAAATGTCCTCTGTGCTGTGATTTTATAGAGGAACCATTTGTTAAGGTGACTGTTGTTTGTGTATCTGCAGTTGCACGTTCAGTCTGGCAGGCGCATCGTAAATGAATGCCCTACAGAGCAGGGATTTCTGCCTCTGAAGCTGCTGGCAGTATTAGTCTTATCTTCCTCGTGTACTGTGCCAACTGTGTCTCACTCACTGGCTGGTGTTGAGTGTCTCCGTGAGGAGGCGTCCAGTCAGCGCATGGTAATCCACTCCAGCAAACAGCTGATTGAAGAAGCGAGGATGATCTGATGAAGAAAAAAAGCTGTAGATCTCTACACAGGATGTGGAGGTCATATTAGGATGTTCTGACACTTAGTGGGTCTCCTTTGTGTTCTTCAATGCCTAGTCTCCACTTACTGGTTTTGACGCTGTACTTGGCGACATCGCGGACTCTCTGCAGGAGCTGGTGTTGAGATTCTCCATGGTCTCGGAGCTCCAGGTCCATTAAAGCCCTCAGCTCATCTGGATCCTTCCAATCACACACCTGTGAATTTACACACATCCATATGCTATAGGGTTGCCATTTTACATCCTGTGTTTTTAATAATTTATTTAATAAATTGACTTGCATTGTCGTACCTTCTCCTTCACATCTGTGGCTTTGTGGACTGCCTCCTCCAAGATAACTTTGAAGGCCTCGGAGAGGAACAGTTCACCCTCTGAGCGGTCCACATCGGTTTCGTCCAACTCAATATTGCCATTCACCCCATTACTCATCTTGCACTCTAAGTTTTGGCAATCAATCAATCAATTAATCAATAATTAGATTCTTTAGGTAACACTTTTAATAATTATTCAGTGAAAAAAATAAATGAAAACAAGTCAGGAAATGTAAAACTGCCTCTTCTTTGTCTGCAGTTCTGAGATCAGTTTTTAAAGCATTCTGCCTCAGTGCTTATGTGCAGGCAGCTGATCCAAGATCAGTATCAACTGTTGTTCCAAATCTGAGGCTCACTTCTGCTTAGGTTATATAATTAAACAGCACCACATGCCCAACGTGGAGCCACTTGAGACTTGGGCCTGGCCTACAGCCAATCAGTGGCCCCGCCCCCTCCCCCCCCGGATCTGCCTCCCATTCACTTCCATTCACTTTCTCCGTCCATCATGCGCCTCCGTGCGGGGCGGAACCGCCACGTTGAGAAAACCCTGCAACTTGTGTAAAATCTTACGCACAAACGGGTGAAGAATTTTCTTTAGGCGCGAAAGTTTTCCCATGAAAATTCTCCCCTGAAAACGTTAGCATCAAACGGCTAACGTCTGCATCCTGAGGCGAAGGGTTACCGAGTTCACTGGCTCCATGTTCCACTTAAGCTGCTCCGCTCATTCTTCATCTGTTGACCATTTTCACCATCTTTCTTTTCACAATCGCTTCCCAAATCTGACCACACGTGCAGGCAACACCAATGGACTGTTGCATTTAGTTACAACATTAAACATTTCAAAGCACACACAATTTTTCACGTTTTTTCATCTCATGCCTCAGAAAACTGTCACATATTCGCACAGTGGCGCCAATTAAAGGCGACTGTGCTGTTACTCACCTTTGAAATCGGTTGTGCTCATTGCTGTGCTCCTACGCGTAGCCTGCTAACTTCACAGATCCCATATGTAACCCGATATTTTGAAGTCTGCTTTAAGGCAACCCGCGGACCAATCAGGAGGCAGGAGCGTGGACGCACCGGCGTGTAATTGGACGACACAGGCTGGGGGGTGGGACAGCCAGCGTGCTATAGCTCGGTAAGGTAGCCGTCTAAACATAGAACAGAATTAGGATTGTGGGCAAAATCTGGCCCGTGAAATATATATATGAGACAATATATTCACTTTGATTATATTTGTTAAGATCTTTACATTTCTCATACATTTCTTAACAGCACCATCCAGCAATGAATAATAATGTAATTACATACACTAACAGAGGTCTAAACTATGAGCTGCCTTAACGGTCACTCTCTATATAACCACTTTAAATAGTGTGACAGATGCCCATCAATAATAAAGAAAAGAATTTGAGAGAAAAATAAAGTTAATTGTTTACTTCTTCACTGAGACTGAAAGATATCACCTTGAAATGATCACTGATTATTTTATTGAACAAAGATCAATCAATAAGACTAGTTAAAAGTAGCAAAGAGTTTCACTGTCGCCAGCTGCTTTAAACAATGTGTATTATTAATTTTTATCACTGCACATAAGTATAAAAAAATACAGAGGTATTGTTTTCTTGTAAATATGTAATATAATAATATAATAATATGTATTCTTGTAAACTGTGTATATTGTTAATATGTATTGTCATTATTTCCATTCAGAAAATTTAAAAATAAAATCACACACATCACAAGCTCTGAGTTATTTTGCTGTAGAGGTTCAAACACAACGTGGTGAGAAAAGTCCATCAGATATTAAGCTATAACAGATATTAAGGATCAAAGTTTGTGGAAGCAGAATCCAAGGCTGATCGAGCTACATTTCTCATTTTTGGAGGAAATTATTCCTCGAGTTGTTAAGGCATTAGCTCATAAAATAATAAATGCAAAATTGTAAATGTGACAAGAATCTAAATTGCACTGTAAAAGCTGATAAAGCTGTTGCTGGTTAACTTCCAGTCCTTTTCACCACGATGGCAATAATTAACCATGATGCTCCCCAGCCCCCTAACCCCAAAAACGGACCCAAGGCCAAAAAAAACCTGGGAAATAATTAAATAAATAAATCGGAGGCGTGCAATCAATAAATGAAAAAAAAAAAAACTAAATGTGAAAACAGGAATACTCAAAACTCAGCATTAACGTTGAGTTTTCTCCACCAAAGGGTGGAGTGAGGGGGGAAAGCGAGACTCGGAGGCTCGGAGCCTCAGTAAAAAAATATTCCATGCTGTCTGGCAACCAGGGACATGTTGATGACTATGCAACGGAATAGTACAAAGCCCCTCCTCCCAGCTGATTACTTGGCTCACAGTACAAGGGTGAACAAGGGTGAAACACCAGGGTGAAAATACATCAGGGTGAAACAACGTGATACTTGCCGAGAGAACAAAGGTCACTACAGAACTCCAGATAACTGTTCAGGTTGAAACATTAAAGCCATCTTGTTAAACCAGCCTCGTTTCTCATGCCAAGAGTTCTCCTAGTGGCGCTTGTCATCAGACAAGCTCAGAAAAAGCTTTAAAAAGCCTTAAACCAGCCACGGTCACACTACATACACAAACACACAACCCTGCAAGACCCACAGCTTCAACTATAAATGACATTTAGTGATGGGAACGCAGCAATGATTTCTCAGGAAGTCGGTGCCAAGCCCAAACAAAATCCAGTTCCAGTTTATAACAGGCTTACTTTGCATTCAGGAACGGGTCACTGTTCATTTAACAACAGTTCTTTTCTTTGTAGGACTCAGAATTCCACTGGTGTGAGAAATAAGTACAGAAATGCCTTTCCAACAAAGAAATGAACATTCTGTGTGCTCACTGAGTAATAAAACAGTGTATTTTATACAAATATGGCTAAATATACACGGCAAACTGCATTTAAACTGCATACGGTATAAAACATAGAAAACAAAAACAAAACAATCGCATTCATATTGAATTCAAAGCCAAGTACTGGAGAAAGTTCTTTCTTATTGAAGAAAATCCATAAGGGGTTTGGTTAAGTGATTATTAAAATATCTTTAATTAAATTGTAATTTTTCTGACCAATATTTTGATTCCACAATTGCATTAGTTTTGTAGAAATGAAAAGTCCACTCTTTCCCATTTACCTTCAGTCAGCTGTATCAACTCTCAGAGAAATGTTAAAGTAAAAGGTGGAGAAGAGTCCAGTCCTGTAAAAGTTAACTGCAAACTGAACCCTAAGTTCCTAAAAATGCATTTACAGCTTTAAAGACTTTAATTCAAGATAAAAGTTGAGATTTTACTACTTCATTTCAAAAATGAAGGGGATGCTGGGTAAAATGTCATTAAAAACCCATATTTCAATACAATATACAAGTTCATATACAAATAGAACAAAAACAATAAATCAAATGTAAAAATATTTATAGATAAGGTTTTATATTCTTTATATTCTTTATATTTCTTTAGAAGTCTAAAATATTTTTGCTCTATTTATTGTTAAGTTTTTAAATGTCTTAAATTGCTTCTTGTTTTGTAATCTGAGGTCAGGGGCGGTCATACTGTGTATGATTGTGTATGTGACAAATAAAATTTTAATGTAAAAAGGGAGAAATGAAAAATCTATAACTGACCACTGGTCTGTATTTCCACCACTTTCTCAGGCCTAAGTCTTGAACAGTGTCCCAGGCTGCAAAGAGGTTTTGGCTCTGACACGTACACAGAACATAGGGGTTTAGTTGCTGACCGCTCCCTCGAGGCTGCAGTAAAGAAGGAACATCACTAGAGGTGTACAGTAACTGATAGATCATTATATAATAAACAAATAAAGTTTTAAATATATATATATATTCTGAAGCATTGGCAGCGCAATGTGGGGGCAATGAATCTGAGAGGCATTGAAAATCCAACAGACTTTAGCATAAATATCATGGAATCTGGTAATAGATTTAATACATAAATACAGAGCCCTGCAAAAATGATTGGCATCCCGAGCTAAGATGTGTTCTTAGGCGTCTAATAAATTCTTTGTTTCTTCAAAAACTACAGACTCACAACACAAAAAAAATCCAGGCTTTAATTGAAGTACATTATTAATTGGACAAAAAATCCCACTTAAATATTTTTTATTTATTTATGTATTTATTTGTTTATTTAATTAGTATGAACTCGTATTTCACACAATTATTGGCACCCCTAAAAATCCCTATTAAATTTTTAAATTATTTAAAATTTTGTCCGTTTTTAAAATTGATCAGAGTAAATAGGAACTTTTTTTATTAGTAATTAATGGCTTCCTGTTTCCCTGACGTGACAAACAGACCTATTGCTCTTAGCCACTCAAGGACATGCTGTTCAAGTACGGCAGATGTGTCTTCATAAGTCAGGTAATGGCCACAAGAAAATAGCTACTCATCTAAACCTGCCTGTATGTACAGTGAGAGGAATAATATAGATGTTTGGCTGGATGACAAGAGAAGTAAAAAATTCTACAAAGTTCACTGTTAGAAAACTGCAGACAGTACTAAAGAGAGGTACCTTTGGGTCACAAAGCTTCCATGACAACCATAAAATGAGACGAGCATTTTGGCAACAACCATTATGTGGGTCTGAGGCAAATCCAAGGATGAGTATGTGGAAAAGCACCTCATGCCCACTGTAAAGTATGGTGGAGGATCTGTGATGTATGAAATATTAACAGCAAGGGTACTAATAATTGTAGCACACATGATTTCTTAATGTGGATTTCCCCCCAATGAATAAATGTACTGCAAAACACAAATTTAGCACATAATATATGTGTTGTGAACCCATGTGTTTAATTAAAAAAAAAAATTAATTACAAGCCTAAATACAATACAAGGGGTGACAATAATTGTGTAAGGTGCTATATGTAGTAACAAGCTACTAAGATTGATGCCAGATTCAGGAAGGAACAGATTTCTACAGTGAAGGTACATTCTCCAACACACCTTCATCTCCAGAACCTCACACTTGATGATCTACTGCAGGGGAACTTCTGGAACTGTTGAGGATTAGAGGAGAATTCGAAACCGAATCGAGCATAACCATGTCTGAAGATCAGTGGACGGAGGTGATCTGCTTGTTATTCCCAGGCTCTGGGAAATCTTGTTTCAGAGTCACTTCAGAAATATTAAAACAGGTGATTAAACCATCCCTACAGATGATTAGATTTGATATACATGAAGCTAGAAAAATTAGCATATGATGTCACTGTACTGTTTTTGGGCTGATTCTTTAAATGTCCGTTAAAAATCTGAATAAAATGGTAATAAAATAATCTATATGACCCTTTCCTTGTGTATTTGGTCTCAAGGTTAAACAAAAAATTAATGAAAGAATAAAAACAATAATTTCAAATCAAATCGTGGAGAGTTAAGAACGCACTGAGTAGCTTCCTGGAGTTTCCTAGATGCATTGCATCATTTCCTAAAGATTTACACCAGAAAAAGCTCAGTTCTCCAGCAGGAAGTCTATGCTCCCAGGCACCACTGCGTTCTCCTCCTGAGTGAGGAGGGAGTGGAGGTGGGCGGAAGTGGCTTTCTCCCTTTCACGCATGCCCCAGTCTCGAAGCATTGTGAACACACACTCTCTGTGGTTACGGGGGTTCTCCTCCACAATCTGCTCCAGCCGGGTGCTAGAGATTTCCAGGGCCACCCTGCCCACCTCCTTCCAGTTGCTGCCAATGTGACGGGCCACCAGCATTAACTGCTTCTCCGTCACCATCCTACTGTCTGGAGGAAAGTGCAACATTTTACTGAGATCATAATATCAAATAATTAATAATTAACTTGTCATATAAATGCCCTTTATTATGAAACATATGCTAATAACTTCAATAATGCAAATTTGAATATGATCAAATTGGCAACAAATGGTATTTTAGAAGTAGGCAAATTGATAAATCTATCATTCTTATTTACAGTCATTTTTAGCAGAGTTTCTGCTTAAAGGGTTTGTAAAATTTGCCATTCTGAATATTAATTTTATTCTAAAGTATCTTAAAGTTCTGTATTTTAATTCTTATGGACTGCTCTGTTCTCACTCTGGATTTAAATAAGCTTTATTTGCTTTTAACACATGATTTTGCCAAGGGAAACATGCTGTATATTTATTTTCAATTAATTTGGGGTTATTTAATTTGAAAAAATAACTTTTAAATGATTTTTTACAATAATTTAAAAATGATTTTAATATGCTTGTCTAATATTGCTTATTTTAAACAATTAATTAGAAGCAGTACATTCTGCATAGCATCATCAGTACTGTCCAAAATGCATAATTTGAAAAGAAGTGGTCAAATCTCAGGAAAATATGTCTGGAAAATATGAAAAAATGATTTATATGAACTTCCCAGAGTGTTGTGGTCTAAAAATAGCAAGAATGTTTAGATTATACAAAAGAATCCAGAACCAGATAATCTACCCTTGAACTGATATAAGTTTTGTTATTCTAGAACTACACTTAATCTAGGTTAATTTTGTGGCCTCACTGTTTTCTTTGCGTGGCAGCTTCATCAGCACTTCTTCTGCTTCCAGGTTTTCTTTTCTTTTTATCGTCTTCTTTTCTAGAAATAAAGCATATATTTATTACTGAAACACATTGAACTGTTGTTTATTAAAGTATCTTTTTCAGGCTTGACAAAGAAAGTGTGCTGCTACCTGCAGTCTGCGATCTGTCGGAAGGCAGCTCTTTGAGAAAAGCCAGTTTATGAAATGTCTCCTGCATCTCACTCTCTTTTAAGAGATTCAGGAAGCTCTGAACACTTTTGCAATCTTTTTTCATCACGTAATCCAGGATGTCCCGGACTTTTTCTGAAGGAACAGTGATGGATTTGATGTGATCATACTCTCTTTGGGAAAGCAAATGAAGTGAATGACAATGCTGAAGCACAAAGTCTGCATCTCCACAAAGAGCATCTATGAGCTGCAGCTTAAACTTCTGTATGACCCCAGTGCCCCCTGCTGGCTCTCCATCCATCCTCAGTTACGTTGTCATGGAATGATGAGTGAACGCTCCCGTTTTCCTGTTAAAAGCACAAAGAGGGTTTTTAAAAGTACTTTCACATTTATCCATAACATTCGGGATAAGGAACCAAAACAATTTAATTTGATTACAGCCTACTTTATAGAGTAGAATGAACAAGAGATAATTTTCCTTATGCATACAGTGGGGTCCATAGTTCTGAGACTAGTACATTTGCTTCTATTTAGCTTGCTTTTCTAGTTTATAATTATAATATCAGCCTTGTGCAATTTGACTGAAAAGTAAAACATCTGAAATACATGCTAATGTTTCTCAGTATTTGCTAGGTTGCCCTTTTGCTTTAATGGCAGCATACACTTGAGTTTACATAGACCAGGTAAAGATCAGGTAATCAGAACATTTGTTTGATGAGATGTGTTTGAAAGAAATGAAGATAATGTAAAGAGAACATTTACATATATTACATATTGGCTTAAACTTTGTCACCTAGAAACAAAGACTGACAGGCACAAGCAGGCATTAGACCAGAGGACAAAGTTCCTAACTTCATTACTTAAGTAAAAGTACAGATTCTACTAGTCAAATGTTACTCCAAAGTAAAAGTCAAATTTTACTCAAGTGAAAATACTGAAGTATTAAAGTACAAAAGTAAAGGATGTATTGCAGGAGTGCCCACACTTTTTTGACTTGCGAGCTACTTTTAAAATCACCAAGTTAAAAGGATCTACCAACAAAAAATAAATAAATAAAATAAAAATAATAATAAAATAAAAAATTCCCCATTACCCTACTCTGATGATGTCATAAACTCTTAAACTGAATGGAATAGAATAGTCTGGACATAGTTCTTTACCTTTTTCTTTCTTAGCGCTTAGCTTTTTGGTGGGTGGTCAGTACTGTTTAATGAACAGTCTGATTTTGGATTCAGACTTGGTTCAGTTCCTTCATTCATTTTTACACCAATTTTTAGGAGAAATAAAATAGAAGCCGCTAACAAGATGATTTGTTAGCTGAAGATTCGCAGTAGCTCGTGCTATTGACCGAGCATTTGCGGTGACGCTTGTTACAAGTGGTCTCAGATTGGCTGCACTGTATGTCAATCAAGTGCCAAACGCCACAGTGAGGATAAATGATTGGCTAACACCCTTTTTTAAATGATATGTGATCGACCCCACACTTCCTGTACTGTAGTGTTTTCGATGGTTTGGGGTACACTAATTTCTTTACTTGCGCGGTAGTTTATATTAAACGGCAGGGCTCTGCAATCAACTCGTTCTCTGAAGTTATTCTGAAAATAACAAGTAACGAGAACCTTGACAGAAATGTGGTGTAGTAAAAATTACAAATTTGTCTTTAAAATGTAGTGAAGTGAAAGTTAAAAGTTTCCAAAAAAATGAGTGAAGTACAAATACTCAAAAATGTACTTTAGTGCAGTAAATGCACTTCATTACTGTCCATGAGCTAATATATGAAAATCGATGTGTGTTCATTACACAAGTGACTTTGTGGAATGTTATTACTGAGAAGTTGCCTTTGCTTAGGGCTTGACAGCTCTATTTGAACGTTATTAATAAAATTGTGATGAAACACTCCTAATGGTCACCCCAGTATTTAACTAAAATCAGTACTGGGTTTGGTTACCAAGCTTACTGTAATGGAGTTATTGTTGCATGTTTATTAACATTTAAATGAGCAACATATTCAGTCCACTGTACAATTCTCACACTTCTACTGCAAAAGACAAGAGATAACGTTGACGTGACAGAAAGCTAATTTACCTCTATATTACGCAAAACCAAACGCTTTCAATCTGCTACATCAGCATCTTCAATAATAATAATTTCTAATTGTATTACAACGACAGCGCGCGCTCTGCTAAAACTTGCGCTCTGTTTTGATCTGGGGTTTCCGTTTCCGGTGATGCGCAATATGAGTAGCACAAATCCCTCTCTGCTGCCGCCCACAGGAGTGGAGGAGTATTGCTACATACGGGATCGACGTCTGCAAAACGACACTTCAGAATTCATTGCTCCATCAATGATGGCAAGTCGCCAAAGCCCAGATGCAGCAAAACAAGCTCCAACCAGAATACACCCACCACCTTGTTTCACAGATGGGATTATGGTTCTTATTCTGAAATACAATGAGTTTCTTTGTTCTCATTTATGCCAAAAAGTTCTTTGGCTTTTATAACATGAACAGAACAGAAGATGGATCATTTTGTACTGGGCCTCTCTGCATGTCTCTTTCTTCTTTTCAGGGAACCCTATTAAGTTGCCCCCAACTCCATTTCTTGTGATTAAACCGCTTTACACTGTTCACATTTTCAAGATAAAATATTTACATAGATAAATAAAAACTATAAGGCTCCCCTGAGAGCTGACTTTCAACCGCTTTCATTAGCAATAACATGAACACCACCGCCAGGTAAAGTAAATTTCACTATAATGGTACATGTCAGGTGGGAAATATTAATCAGAGAAACAGTCTGGTTTTAAAAATTGAAGGAAAATTGGACAGCAGCGTCTTTGAGCCTCGTTGACTTATTGGGATGACTGGACGACTGTGGTGGCATCTCCAGAACAGCAGGTGTTGTGGAGTGTTCCAGGTGTGTACTAGTTAGTACCTCCAGAAAAGTGAAGTGAAAGTAACTGTTTGTCATTGTGACTATCACCACAACAAAATGTGATTTCTGCATTTAACCAATCACATACACACGTGGAGCAGTGGGCAGCCATGAAAAGCAGTGGTGCCCAGGTTGTGACTTGACCCTGCTACCTTCTGATTCCAGGGGCAAAGTCCCAACCACTAGGCCGCCACTGACTCCTTTTCATTAGATATTTATTAAGGAGTGAAAGCTAGATTGTCTTGTCTGAACCCAAAGCAGAAATCCAGTTAGAAAGGGGTCAGAGCTGGTTCAGTAGCTTGAGGCGGAACCTACACATTATTCAGGTGGTGTTCATGGCAGACTGGTGTTTCTCTGCAGGTGCCTTCAGTGCCTTTTTTCCACAGACGTGAAGCAGAGAAAATCATATGTGCAGAACAAAAGGGTTTTGTCTTATTTGTCACCCAAGTCTGCAAAAACTGAAAAAGAAAAGAAAAGTTGGGTGTTTAAAAACGAGAGCCCTAAAATAGACTTGTATTGTTCTTCTCCCATTTTTCTAAAGCACCTCACTTTGTTTTCACCACTTGTTGAACTGGGAAAAATGTGGTTTGTTGAAAATATCATAAAACAGAAGAAATCCATGTAAAATGAGTAAAGGGCCCCATTTTGTAAAGGTGGACTATACCACCAAGTGCTAATATCACTACACATACACTGTACCTATATTGTAAAAGTTTTTTTTGGTTCACATAAAAACAAGAAAAGATTGCGACTTCTGCAGTGAAATGAAAACATCCTCATTCACTTAACTGCCACAACAATGGGCTGGTTTACTGAACTAGTCTACAGTAGATCTTAGATGTCTGTCTGTTCCTGCATGTTTTTGTGGAGCACAAGGAGAGGCGTAAGGAAAAGTAGTTCCTATCCCACACATTTGTCTTCTGTCTTTCTTGGCTGTTTTAGTAATAATACATATGAAAACCTTCAATACAAGCACTGGATTTGACGCAAGCAAGCATTTCATCATGCATTTTATTCCTTCATGGAGTGCAGAAGGAGGTCTCTTAGTGGAGAGTCTATTTTAGGGCTCTCGTTTTTAAACACCTCATGGCTTTTCTTTTCTCTTTCAGTTTCTGAAGGCTGATCAAATCTCTCAGGAAATAAGATTTCCCTTTTTCTGCACACGTGATTTCCTCTGTTTCTTCTGCTTTTTCTGTTTACTTTGCTTTGGATTCCATTGAGGTCCTTGTGGGAGGATGGAGTCATGGATTGTTATTTTCCTCATTGCTTTTAAACATAAAATCAATAAGTTGAACAAAGAGTAAAATATCTTTAAATAATAAAATAATGAATACATTTTAAAATATATATTAAATTGTAACTACAGTCGTCTGAAAAAGTTAGGACACCCCATTAAAAATGTAGTATTTATATTTAATTAAATGTTCACATATCTGTGTCTAATCTTGTTCTAATTTATCTCTGGAACAGAAAGTGATTTAACTGCAGGTAAACCACAAACATGAACCTGGATTTATTCATTAAACAAAAGAAATCAACAAAAATGTCTATTCTAACTGAGGAAAAAGTTATGGCACCCTGCCCTCTATTAGTTAGTGTTACCCCCTTTTGGCTGAAACAACCTGCAGTGGGACACTTCTTGTAGCATCTACCAGTCTCTGACATCGGTCTGAGGAAAGTTTACCCCACTTCTTAATGCAGAATTCTATTAGCTGTGAGATGTTTAAGGGGTTTCTTGCATGTACAGTCTGTTTCAAGTCACCCCACAGCCCTCACCCCATGGAGGTTGACTCAGCAACTCCAGAACTCTCCATTTCTTTCAGACAGTCCTTGGTGGATTTACTGGTGTGTCTGGGTTATTGTTGTATTGCTGTCTCACATGTTCCTCAAACACCTTCTGATAAATGTAGAATTCATGGTGGATTCTATGATGGTGGCCTGGCCAAGTCCTGCTGCACCAAAGCATCCCAAAACCATGACACTTCCACCGCCATGCTTCACAGTTCTTTTCCTGGAATGCTGTTGGTTTACACCAGACATGTCCTCTGTTCTGGTGTCCAAATAATTCAATTTTAGAGTCATCTGTCTAAAGAACATTATTCCAGAAGTCCTGACCTTTGTTTACATTTTCTCTAGCAAACTTCAGCCTGGCCTTGATGTTTCTCTTTCTGATTGTAGAGGCATGCACTTTCACATCAGCAGGTGGGGGTGTTCTAATTTAATCCTCACCAGAAATCGCTAAAAAAGTATTTTCTTTAGTCTTAATAGTTTAGTTGTATTTCTTGAATCTCTCAGTATTGTTACAATTGAGATTAAATATCCATATGTCCAAGAATGTTTCAAAAACACACAGGATTTTATAGGGTGTCATAATTTGCTTTAACATAACTGTATATTAAATCATTCCACTGGAAAATTAAAGAAACTCTCATCATACAGTATAGTGTTTCTAGTTTAAAATATCTTTTTTGGTTCTAATTCTCTAGAAAAATATAGAAAGTAAAAAAAAAAAAAAAAAGTAAACATTTTTCTTCTTTCTGTATAAAGCTACTTGCTTTTTTTTTTGCGAACTCGGACTGCTGCCTCTTGCCCAAAAAGTCATTCTAGAAACACTACCATCAAATCAGAGACATAACCTTATGTTATTTCAAGGTGGCTAAAATTAAATATTCTTTCTATCATGACAGGTACGTTAGATCTATATCATTTTTTTTCTGCCTCAGTGACCTAAACTAAAATGCCAAACTAAAACATACCAGAAGAAAAGTATGTTCCAGTTTTCCAGTTTTGAGTAAATGATAATGCAGAAATGATAATAAATGATAATAAATGATAATAATAATTCATAATTTGTAGTTATGAATTGACAAGAAGTGTCACAGCTGAATATATTCAAATATCAGCAACACACTCAAACCTGGTAGTTTGGGAACATGGCACTTATGGCCACTATTGTCCCACAATGCTGTGGGAAACAAAAAGGGAGGAGCTACACATGGCTGAAAATGACATGAAACCTTTAAGGGACATTAAAGTCATATCTAACAGGCAACAACAGTAAACGATTGGCTGCCATCATTGAATAAAAAGCTGAAGGTGCTATAGACAAATTTAATGTGGAGACTCTTAGACATGGTGTCCCCACAAATTTTTACTTACAGTACAGTGCAGCCCATGATTGGTGGCAGTGGAGGCCTAGTGGTTAGGACGTTGCCCCTGGGACCAAAATGTCGCCTGTTCAAGTCCCAGCCCAGACACCACTGAGGAACCCTTGAGCAAGGTACCGTCCCCCTTCCCTGCTCCCCGGTCACTCTGTTGACGGCAGCTCACTGCTTCATGTGTGATGGGTTAAATACAGAGAATAAATTTCCCACTTGTGGGACTATAAGGGATAATAAAAAAATAAATTAATTAAAATGATTGTTTAAAGAGTTCTGTTCATATGCTGACTTGTTTCACACCTATTATAATTCCTGTCAGAGCAAACTGACCTACAGCATGCGCTTCATCCTTAGTGCTGACCCTACTGTTAGAATTGTTTTTTTTTCTTATCATCCTTCTTTGGCTTCTGTATGAGCACAGGATTAATGGAATGAGCTCAAAGGGGTTAAAAGGATCAGTTCAGTTATAACTATACAGTATACAGCATGTTTGTGTACCAGTTAACAAACATGGAGGAAATCAGCAGTTTCTGAATGAGGTAAAGCTGACATTTACTTCCTTGTAAAGGTTCCGTTTTGCCCAGACATGACTCAGAACATGTTTCAGAGATCTTGACGTCAAATGTTCCCATCTACAAGAAGAGGCCGGATGTAATTCAACCCTAGTAGAACATGACAATATATTAGTTATTGACCCCCATTGCTGATATGGAAATTGGCCTCCAGCCTTCTATTATTTCCTGTGAGTGTTTTAATGAATCAGTATATGTACGTAATCACACAAAATAATGTCACGTATTCATTCCTCATTTTCAATCCGCATTTTTAGTACTAGACCAGGAGATCTAGATGTGGTTGTGAAGTTAAGTCTTGACTTAAACAGCCTTCAGCACCCCTAGTAATGTAACATTTCAGCTCTTTGCTCAAAGTCAAATGAACACTAACTGTACAAGGAGGTTGTTTGCTTCAGATCTAGAGACCTAGACAGCCTCAGATGTTTCCTGGAGAGAAAATGTCTGTCCACCAATGGTCCCCATTCACACAGAGCTTGAGAAATTTGCAAAGAATGGCAGACAATCCCCCAGTCCAGACATGAAAAGCTTGGTACATCATTCCCAAAAAGACTTGAGGCTGTAATTGCTGCCAAAGGCACTTTAACTGGGCACTATGTGAATGGTTTGAATACTTATGTAAATGAGATTTTAACAAGAGTAAATGGCCTAAACCCTGTTTTGAAGGGGGTCTGAATACTTTCTGAAGCCACGGCAGATTAAGAATGCTCAACCAGTCTCACTCTCACTCTGATGCCCAAATCATGAGGAGAAATGTCACCTGTGATTACCCCCCACTCCTACTGAAGAGAGCAGCATGGACAGAAAGCCTGATCTCCCCTAAGGAACTGCAGATG
>JBBIGC010000131.1:3729623-3757780 GCA_037576955.1 Lepidarchus adonis | reverse complement strand
TTTGGATCATGAGCTGTTTCAGTTCTTCTCCAAACTTTCTTCTTCCCATCATTCTGGTCCAAGTTGATCTTGTGAGTGTGTGTGTAGACAGAGAGGGAAAGAGTGAGTGAGAGACACTTTGCTCCTAAGACATTTCGCTACCGGGTGGATTGGAAGGTTGGACAGTTTGCTCCCGGGACGGTTCGCTACCGGGGGGTGGACCGCAACCGACGCTTGGACTCCGTTGATAACGGCGTGCCGTTCTAGTTATAATTATTATTTTTATTGTTGTTGTTGTTGTCATTGTTGTTTTAAGTACAATTTATTATTTATTCTGTTTTATTCGGTTGTCTCTCCACTGGAGCCTGGGCGGGGAGATTCCCATAAAAAGATTAAATAAAATAATTTGTTTTACTTTTCACTCTTGTGGACACCCCAAATGTTGGGGAACTGAGGAGACCAATTGCTGCAGTTTTGATATTTTTTCTCTTTAGTCCGAAGAGCAAAACATGATTCCAGATCATTTTTTTACATTTAGATTTTTCTAATAACAGGGAAGTTTTCCAACTTTATTCTAAGCATTGTTGACTATTTGTGAATATATTCTATAGTCTTTTTACTGTTGCTTTTAACAGCAACAACAACAATAATAACAAAAACAACAACAATAACAACAACCACAATAACAACAACAATAATAATCATAATAATATCAATGTGAAAAATGTAGCCACCCTAATACAGTGCTTCTTTATTATTTATACAGTTCCATATTATATTATTAATATATTTGTTTGTTAGTTAAGCTATTAAGCACAAAGAACTATCTGCAAGATAGGGAGTAAAATTACAAGAAGTAAATGCAAAAATATATACAGTTATATATAATTATGCATCTACAACTAGGAGCAAACAAGTAATTTAAAAAAAGCAATCATCAAAAACAACAAAATAACCAAATCAAGCCCAAGACAAGGGATAACAAATCTACATAAACCTTAATGGGTGAATATGCATAAATAATGCATTATAGGTGAATGTCTAAAAAACACCATTAACCTGTTGTTAAATGTGTGAATATGTGAAAAAGACACCCGTAGTTAAATGCATGAATTGTAAATAATGCAATATATATACTGTCTAATATGTGAATGACATAAATGATGATATTGTGTTCTAATGTGTTCTATACGGGGGCTATATATACCTTACACTTTTCTATTATATATTAAACTAATACTAAAAGGTGTGAAAAATGCTATAAACTAAGAATGCTTTCAAAACTGACCGTGTTAATAGTTTATTGTCATCTATTAACAAAATGCAGTGAATGAACAAAAGAGAAATCTAAATCAAATCAACCCTTTGTCCTCGAAACAGCAATTCTTCTAGGTATGTTTCCTCAGATGCTTCCGTCTGTTCATGTAATCCCAGACAGATTTGATCATGTTGAGATCAGGGCTCTGGGGGCGACCACATCATCACTTCCAGGACTGTTTGTTCTCCTTTACGCTGAGAATAAAATTGGGGCCGTTCATACGCCTACCTGATGGTATTACATGACGAACAAGTATCTGCCTGTACTTTTCAGCACTGAGGACGCAATCGATCCTGACCAACTCCCCAACTCTGTCTGCAGATATACAGCTTTCAATGAACCTCCACCATGCTTCACCATGCCTTGTTCCTCTCCAGGCCCTCAGTGAACAAACTGCCTTCTTCTACATGCAAATATTACACATTTTCAATAATCAGTCCATAGCACCATCTGACATTTTTCTGCAGTTCCTATGTTTTCATGCACAGCTTGATTCCATGATGGTTTGGCCTTTTGACTGCAACTCTTCCATGAAGACCACTTCTGACCAGATTTATCCAGACAGTATATGAGTGTATCTGGGTCCCATTGGTGTCTCCCAGTTCTGAGCTCATGGCAATGCTGGACACCTTCAGAATTTGAAGGGAAATAATCTTGATGCTTTTTAATCTGACCACTTTCTGGGAACACATTTTGAAACTCTGCTATGAAATCTTTGTCTGGTGAAGTCCTTGCTGAAGACCTTGCTACCTTGTGTCTTGTTGCTTTGTTCAGTCTTGTCATGGTGTTAGACCTTCCACAACCTCAGTAGTTTGACTGTTCCCCACCAAGTTCTAACCCACATACACAGGTGTTTCTCAGTAAATCACTGTGTTATAACTTACATGTGAAATTGATCGTCATTAGCACCTGTTAATATAATGTATAACTGATTGAACATTCACCTGAATATAATCCTACAAATTCCCTGCCATTGTGCAAGTGTGTCTATATATAACCCTGCCGTTCACTGGATATTTTTCCTTTTTCTGACCACTCTCTGTAAACCCTAGAGATGATTATGTGTGAAAATCCCAAAAGATCATCAGTTTCTGAATTACTCAGACCAGTCCAACAACCATGCCACATGCAAAGTCCCTTAAATCACATTTCTGTCCCATTCTCATGCTGAGTTTGAACTTCAGCAACTGGATGTCTACATGCATTGAGCTGCTGTCATGCTGTCAATTAGACCTAATAAAATGGCAGGTGAGTGAGTGTGTGTTTGTGTGTGTGTGTGTGTGTATGTGTGTATGTGTGTGTGTGTGTGTTAGAGTACTGATCGGGCCCTTTTTGTCTGTCCGAACCTGACCTGAACCCAACTGGAATTTTAATGTTCGACCCGTGCTCTAGTGTGTGTATAGTGTGTGTACCCATTCAACTGATATGTACTTCTGCAAGACCTCCCCAAAACACACACACACACACACACACACACACACACACACACAAACACACACACACACACGAGATGAAGAAAATATTTATAGCAGTTGTTGCAAAATTAAGCTCTTTGCAGATTTGTGCAACAGGAAGTGATAAAGGCCACTCCAGCACACGCTGTCAGGGCAAACCCCACGCTCTGGCACTGAGAGCGGGCTCATTCAGCTGGCACATTCTGTCTGGAGAGAGGGAATGGGAACCGAACGCTGGGGACATGAGAAGAGGAAGGGATCAACTGGAGAAAAACTACTGATCCAAATCCACAGAGACACATGGTTGACAGTGAGAGGATTCTGCGCTGCCACTTGTGCAGCCACTGCATGCAGCACATTACTGGAGGCATTCGACTTGATATTTCCTTTGGGCCATTTCGCTTCACACGGTACAGGGACGATTTCCCAGATAATACAGCAGATGTACAAAGACATAAACACACAGCTGGCAGCTCACGTTGCCAGAACGCAGAAATGAAGCGACTGACTTATTCAATATAATCAAAATCTGAGCTGAATCCATCTCTGTGGCCGTTCTTCTGACCTCGGTGAAAGAGCAATTCCCTTAAAGTTGAGGACTTTATTGCTACTCTGCCTTTGAGTTTACTCATTCTGTCCTTTTCCTGTTGGCTATTTTGAATCACACCATCCCCCGAGATAAATAAGGACATGAAGATATCGTTATGTAAGATTTCAGAGCGTTTCCATACCTCCAGCAAGTAAAATCTGATATGTCAGTGCTGAATGTTTTCATAAAGCTGCAGGATATATTCAGCCTGACAGTGGAAAACGTTTGTAATCTATGTCACAGGCTGCGGAGCACGATGACTAAGAACAGCAACTCCGCCCACATGGAGAAATCTGGCTAGTCCTCCGTCACCTGCGATGAAACTAATAAACCACTGCTGAGAAAAGCTGCCTACGGGTGGAGCACCACCTCTCACATGAATATAGAAACAATTTAAACTATATTAAATGAATGGAAAGTATTTATCCTTACCCAGCACTATGATCTTCATTTTTAGCGATTTTTCTAACACCAGACAGCAGTAGGGGCTACACATCAATGCTCAATAGTGATATAATCTAAGCCTGTGTGTCAGGCAGTTATTACAGGACTATAATCAGCTGTTCCGCGTCTCATCCACACACTGACAGGCTCAAGTCAACTCCAGTAATTTAACACACATCTTTAAAGTTCCTGAAACAAACACAATCTATTGCAGAAACAATTTCCTGCTGCTTTGGCTGTTGGCCAGTAACAGTGTAATGGTAAACAGTGTAATGGTGGAAAGGTGGAGTTGCTAAGGAACAGCTGCACAGGATTAAGGGAGGAGATAGGACACTTAAAAAAATGAGTCTTTCCAATCCAGTTAAAGAGTGCGCACGCTAGACAGGGGACTGGTCTGTGTGTGTTTCCCACCTCGACTAAATAGTGATAAAAGTGAACTGAAACTGGAAGTGCAAGTACCACTGAAGTCATGAGATTCATCATTAAAACACTCATCTACTTCATATACTCTGCCGTCATGCAAATGAGCATTTTGCACTTCAATAAAGTTCATACAGTGTAGAAAATTATTTTCAGCCTCTTAAAATAAAAATACAGGCGCACACAAGATGTTTAAACAAGTATTGGGGCAAAAGCATGAACAATGATGTTCTTTTATTATATACTTAAAAGCATTACAGTACATTTGTATAGCAACTTTGTATAGCTTGTTTCCACAAATATATAACTACCCACCCTCAATTAACATCTATATTAATTATTAGGGGGGAAAAAACTAATCAGTCAACAAGTCAATAATAATACTACTAATAATAATAATACTAATAATAATACTACTACTACTACTAATAATAATAATAATAATAATAATAATAATAACAACAACAACAACAACAACAATAATAATAATAATAACAATAATAATATGTATTAATAATAATACTAATAATAATACTACTAATAATAACAACAACAACAACAACAATAATAATAATAACAATAATAATAATATGTATTAATAATAATAATAATAATAATAATAATAATAATAATAATAATAATAATAATAATAATAATAATAATAATACTGCTTTTTATTTTTAAAGCACTTTATATGAAAATCTCAAAGTGCTTCACACAGATAAAACAAAAAAAGAAGTCATAGAACAGACAAAAGCAAAGATAAAACAGACAGAAGCAGTTCACAGTTAAAAGTTGTATGCTTTCCTGAATAAGAATGTTTTGAGCTGTTTTATAAAGCAAAGGATAAGGAACATTAACCACTTAAATTTAGTGATACATTACAACAATCAGGGCAACGGTTGCTCACTAAATGCTGAAAATGGTCAAACATGGTTAAATAGGCCGTTTATATGTCACTGGTATCTTGTTTATCACAATTTACTAAGCTACTGAGCCTCTGCAGGTCAGCAGTTTTTACATATCCTCTTAAACGCTATTAGGGTCCTAGAGCTGGATGCTCAGTCTGAGATGCTTGATCTCATGCTTCAGTATGATTCAGTATGATTCAGTGCTCTTGGAGGAGTTCTCACCAACCTGAACATTATCCGCCTCTATTTACTCATTCCATGAAAACAGAAATTAGATTTGTTTTAAAAACATAGCAAAACTAAGTATTCTGTCCCTCTCCATTTGACCCTCACTCAAGAAAGCCTAAGATCTGAAAAATCTTTATCAAGCATAAAAAGACCTTTTTTCATATATTTTGATAGTTTTCCTAATTAAAATTAAATTAAATTAAACATTTAGTACACGCCAGAACCCACAAATCAGGTGAGGAGACCTAAAACAGGAATTTATTATTTAAAAAACAGCTACATTAAAATCCCACCTATTATTAGTAAATTAGTAAATGGGCTATTATTAAAAACTTAAAATATCTAGCAAATAAATAAATCTGTCACATTATTTTTTGTCCACGTAGGTAGAAAAAAATCAGGCAATCCACTAAAAAGAAAATAAGTAATGAATAGTTCCCTTTTTTATATAGATTCTGTGAATTGTCTGCTTTTATGTTTGTTCCTTTTATCATTTTGTTTTATAGATTCTGTAAATTGACTGCTTTTATGCTTGTTTTTTTTATCATTTTGTTGTGTACAGTGTCCTTGAGTGTTTTGAAAGGCGCTTTTCAAATAAAATGTATTATTATTATTAGTACTGTATATTAAATGGTTTAAAACAGTAAATTATAAAACTGCCTCTCCTAAGACCCATGCTTTTATAAAGGTTTATTTTCCTCTTTCAGAAATCACAGAATGAACAAATTACTTAGGCTCTCCATATAGTATATATCTAATGCTGCAAGACTATTTAAGCTTATGTATTAAGCATATTCTTTGTGCAAACAGCATCTTAATTCAAATTCACTGGTTAAAAAGACTTGCATATGAGGTTTCTGACACGGTCAGAGGTACTGCTATCTATTACAAACATCTGCAGCTACATCTGTTGATTATCACCAACTTGAAACAGTCTGCAAAGTGATTTTGCACCGTGCTAATCAGGGGGCTGTAAGCTGCCATTACTACATTAGCCTCCGTGCTCTGCTGAAAATCGAAAGACTCTATAAACAAGTCTCGGTTGACCACTTATTTTTGGGGTAACTGGGGTTGAAAATTTGAGATTTTACCAAATTATCCTGTTAAAAATAACTGGTGGGTCTCACGCTTCAAGAACGGGGGTGTTTTTAAGCGGTGCCTTGTGCACACCCCATGATCTACACTCATATGCTGCCTTTCCAGGAAATAATGCTTTGTAGATGAGTGAACCCCTAGCATTCCTAAAATGTGCCTAAACCAACCAGAACTAACCTGGCGTGTGCTTCAGATTCTCAGTGGAATCTGACCTCTCTATTCACCATACAGTTACACATTCTATACATACACATATTTATCCTTCTCTTTTAGAGGATAAATCTCATTCTTTGTGGATATGGGGTTATAATTATGAAAAGGAATCCCAGTAAAATGCTAGACCCCCCCCAAAAAGGTCATATGGAGATAATAACGGTCTTTATAGTGGAGTCTGGCCATATGTCGGTCTGCAACAATTAAAGATACCATCATTTATAGCAACACAAGATATAACGGCAGCATTTGTGACCAAATCCGTCATCCATCATTGGCCCAACACACGAACTAGCCACATTCCAACACAAGAATCTGAGGTATTTTACAGAAGACGACCACTTGGCTGTCTGCTCCTTGCATTATCAGAACGGAGGTATCTGGTTTTAGTCTCTCTGCATTACGCCCATTTATACAGATCTACAGTTTTAAAAACATCTCTAATGCTCCAGTCAGGAAAATATCAGTCTTCTTAAATCGGGACAGCCAATAAGCTTTCTAATACAGCTCTAAAAGATGTTAATTTAAGTCAGTGTATCAATTTATTTCCCTATATGCATTGAACTGAGAATCCTCACTCTGCCTTAAATTTATAACAAAGGGAAAAAAATACTAATTAAAAGAAAATTAATTAATTAAAAGCACAAAGAAAGCACACAAATTGAGGGCTTAAATGTGGAGATGAATTTTAACACAAACATTCATGTTGCCTTTCTTTAAAAATTTCAGACAACTTCTGTGTGTCTAAGACGAAAAATTAACAAACGGTGGGGAACGTACTGACAGAAAAATGCACTTTAATGTAACCGTTTAGCAGATATGTCAGATATTAAGTTCCCTTTTGGTGAGATGGGTTGAGGGTGATAACAATTTTGGCATTGAAAACATGAAAAATACATCTTTGTGACTTGCATGACATGAAAAAAGAACAACGCAAGCTAAACGTTAATATGTCTGAAGTGCCGATTGGTCTAAAGCTGCAAAATGGAGTTCGTTCAGGTGGCTGGACCAGAGTTTCACTGCCAAAACCTTCTCAAACATCCTTTAGCGCTCATGCATACACGTTCACACACACACACACACACACACACACACACACACACACCTTTATACAGCTTCAAATCAGTCTGCGCTAAAGTGCTCGTGGCATTAGTGAATCAGGCTAGCTCACATTAAAGCACACGTTGCCAAATAATAGATTTAACTAAATGTAAAAAGTGATCATGTAGGTCAACAGCTATAAAGATCAGGGGGAAAATCTTGCGTATAACCTGAGGCAAAGCTTAAAACTGTTCATGAACACGTTTTCAATGAACTGATTTGTACAGAGTTGCATACGTACGTGGATATTCCAGCTCTTATTAACATACAGTAAGAAAACTTGCTGTCCCCGGTCTCACTTGCCTGGATTAGATTTTTTTTTTTTTCCGCATCACTGAAGCAAAAGAAGGAAAATGTATATGACTGAAAGCAAAACACAGTTTCCTCACAACGTGTGACCGGCTCCAGCCTAGCCCTCGTTTCCAGGCAGAGGAGATAAAGTGGCACATAATTAACTCTGACATTCAGAAATAAAGAACAAAAACGAGGACGAAATGTCACTAGCTTTAGGCTTTGCTGAGGGGTTGGAGAATTCGCAGCAGAGTGAATGGGAGTGTGATGACGATGCTTGGGGACTTGACTGCCCCTTGAACGCATGCAATTTTATACGGAAATGCCAGCCTCCACCCATTCACCCCTTGCATTTGTTCAATCGTTCGTTCATTCATGAATTCACTTCTCTGTTCATTCATTCATCTGTTCGCTCATTCAACTGAATTTCCTGAAGTGATTGTTACTTTCGGTGGCATCTTTTGTACAGCCGCCCATATATAAATTTACATTATGTACAAGCACATTAAAAATATATAGTCACATATGATCTATGCATTTTACAGAATCTTCATCTTGTGTTAATTCTCTTGTTAGTCAAACACAGTATAGTTTCATACAGAACCGTCAATAAAAATGATTGAAGAACACAAAGGTTCCATCTGAATTCAGACAGAAATATACAAAGACAATATCAGAGGCATTTGTTGTGTGTTTAAATGGGAATCATGCATTTGCTGTTTTTGGGTCAATGGCAATTGATATGGAATCGCCTTCTACAGTGTCTGTTCTCACCCATGAATAAGAAACAAAAAGCGCATTAAATCACTATCCAGATTCTGATTCCCTCTCAATCTCTTCATTCTGACCTTGCACTTCTCTAAGCAACAGACAGCTGAAAGCCTGGGGATTGACTCAAAGCATGAGATTGGCAGCGCCAGCAGTCCATCAGCCGCTGAGAGGATGCAGGTCCACCTTCACTTTCTCTCCGCTGCTGAGCATGCCAATAGTTGGGTAGAAGCCCCCAGGTGGCACCACGACTTCCCTCTTCCCAATTATTTTTCCATTCCGGGTGAAGAAAACCTACCAACAGCACAAGGAGGACAACAGTGAGAACATTTTCAGAGCTATAAAGCCTGATATGTAGCCACACAACAACAGCAAGGATTCAAGGAATCTTTGAGGGCAGACAATGAGTGTGTTCGAGGTATGTCCATACAAACGTTAAAAAAAAAAAAAAGGCCACACGAAAGTAAAATTAATTTGCATTGACTGTAGTGAATAAACCTCACAAAAGGGAGAGAGCTCAGAAAAAATGCAATAAAAGTATAGCAGAGGACCTTTAAGCAAATATTCCCATTGCACTTCTGGCCAAAGCAATTGGCAGACGCTCTTATCCAGAGCAACGTACATGGTGAGCGGTTGGGGGTTAGGTGCCTTGCTCAAGGACACTTCAGCCTGCTGTCCGGTCCCGAGAATTGAACCTGGGACCCTTCCGTCACAAACCCACTTCTCTAACCATGGTTAGAGATACTACTTTCACAAAGCCCAACTGTATGTACACAATATTGCCAAAGTATTTTATGCCTTTACAGAAAGAACAGAATAGAATACAATAGAACAGAATAAACCTTTATTATCCCACGAATGAGAAATTTAAGTGTTACAGAGCTCTTGTAACAAAAATGAATTTTTGACCATTTTTCCAAAAGCCTTGTGAGGTCAGAAATGTTGGTGATGTTGGACGAGAAGGCCTGGCTCACAGTCTCAGCTTTAATTCATCCCAAATGTGTTCTATCGGGTTGAGATCAGGACTCTGTGCTGTTCTTCTACACCAAACTCACTCATCCATGTCTTTACGGACCTTGCATTGGCATCCCATCATGGTACCATGCTGGAATTTGCTTAGATCCTGAGAGCGAACCATTCTTTCACTAATGTTTGTAGAAACAGTCTGCTGCCTAGTGCTTGAAGTTATACACCTGATGCCATGGAAGTGAGTGGAACACCTGAATTTAATTATTTTAATGAATGAGTGAATACTTTTGGCAATATAGTGTATGCTGTGTATTGTATCTTGGTGAAGCAGATTTGATGTGATAGTAGACACCACTGTTTTGCATAACACTTGCCAGTGAAAGTGGTCATAAAGTTTCAAGCACTCATTAATTACTGAAAGCATAGTTGTTCAAGTTGTAAAAAAGACATTTTGCATTTAGGATACCTGGATGTGATTCCCTGCTCAAAAATCACCATTTGAACATTTTAATAAAGTAAGCTCATATTGTGATGACCATAAAAATACAAATGCTACACTAGTGTACACACATTTAGCATGCAACACTAGATAGCTATTTCAAATGACCAAATGATATTGGACCCATTCTTTAAAAAAAAAAAAAGATCTGGCACTGGATTTGTGGTGAAATATCTGCATTTTACTGCGAAAACTACAAAAATTGAAAGCCCTTACAAAAACGACAAGCATAGCTCAATTCACACCCATAGAAATAAAAACACATGGGTGAGTGTGTGCTGTAAACTGGCACATTACGATCTACACTGCTGCCTTTGTGTGCAATCAGCTTCAGTCTGCACTTGAAGCAGCAACTAACAAAGACCATGACGATTAATATATGTAGCTGTCAAATGAAGGCTTGGAGGTTTTACTTTGACAAATGAGTGCCTGTCAGGGAGCAGTTGTTGGAAAAGAGAAATATAAATGATTATGCTTTTCAAAACAAGAGTGCCCCTAATGATGAAACAGTCTGGGTCACACACAGGCATTAAGAGCTAAAAGCATAGGGATGTCTGTCAAAGGGCCAAATAATACAGCAACAAATGCAGCCTTTTAAGAGAAGCCTTTGTCAGTGTGTGTGTGCATAGGTGTGTGTGTCTGGGAGAGGTAAGGCTCAAAAGCAATTTACCAGCTTGACAGTAAATGATAATTAACTGGTGTATAAATGACTCATTAACAGATACATCTTGAATGCATCATAGTCGTCACCATCACTTACTTAAAAAAATGTATCAGTGAAATGCTTGACCCAAGTATCAAACCTACCATTATGATATGTTAATTAATATAATTAACATAGCACAACTTTATCCTAAAATCTAGCTGTTTCATTTTTTTGCACTCTGTGATGTCTTGTCTGTACTTATGTACCCTTTTGTTGTCTTTTGTGCAGTAGAATATTGCAGATTCGTACAAGATATCATTCACAGAGCCGAAATCAGAAAATCTATTGAGAACCACACACCATAACCTTCCTGCCTTCCTGTTCTTGGTCTGCGTCATCTCCTTCTTCTTCCTCATCCTCATCATATAGATACAGAAAGTTCTGAACACGGCCTGGCTTGGGGCGCTCATCTCCTGCTTCCCCATCGTCAGTCTCATCTGAAATATAAAATATAGAATATATATCAAATATATATAATAATAATATTTGAATATTTTTTAAAAATAATATAAGAATATATAACGAGAAGACTATGGGTATTCTATGGGAATACTCATTTTTATTATTATTAGGCAGTTAATAGGTTTATTAATTAATTTAAGGTTTATTATTATATACATTTCTTTAACAAATATAAACTGCTGTCAAACAAAAACATGAAACATGTAGTTATGACCATGAGGATTAAGAGTATGAACTTGCTGATGGGTCAGTAAGAGTTTAAGGCATAAACAATTCATACCATTTCCAATATACACCATAAAACACGAGCTTAGTTCTGCTCTCTACTTTAACACCAACAAAAACATGGCCATACTGTGTACAGTAAATTCTAATTATTTCTTTAGAATTAAAAAATGCATAAATATGACAGAAAAATAACTAGATTTTTGCGGTAAAAGTAAATAAAGGTAACCCAATTATACAAATAAAACAATAATATATAAACCCAATTTATATAGAGTCTGATATATTAACTCACTTTAATTTAACTGATTAAAGTTCAAAGAGATGTATTATGTTTATACTGATGAACCTTTGTAGTATTAACATTTAGCAGTTTAGCCTACAGCACAATAAAAGTTTACCACTGTGTTACATCACCTTTCCTTGTAATTACACTGTTTAATTATTTGAGAACTGACAAGATTAACTGTTGCCATTCTGCAAGTGGATTTTTAAAAATATTTTTTTGGTTGACACAAGACTTGCTCCATGGTGACTAATGTCAAATTCTCATGAATTTTGAAGTTGCATACATTTTCAGAAATGAGACAGATCTGGGCAATTGTACAGCCTACAGAAAAAGACATGGCATTCTCTTGCTGAAGAGAAGGAAGACATGCCACCTTGACGGCAGAATGCATTTCTCTGTGGTGTTTCTGTGTAGAAATGAAAGCTGGATTTCTTTTTGTATAATAAGTTTCATTTGCATTTCTTGATGCAGTACAATTCATTTCTCCAGATTTCCTGATTCTTTTCACAATCTTATGTACTGTAGATGATGAAAGATCTTAATTCTTTGGAAAAGTTGTGTTAAGATTTAGTTTTTAGACTGAAAATTCTCTCAAAAGGCTTGAACAAAGTGGTGAGCCACATCCTGCCTTGTGCTTTTTATATCCAATCATGATGCCCTCACCTGTTAGTAGCTCATCTGCTTATTGTGGAATGTTTTAAAATGGTGTTAACTAGGGGTGTGACAAAATATCGATTTGGCAATATATCGTCCTTGCTCACACGATACAATAATTCATAAGCAAATGGTAAAATCAACATTTAAAATTAATAAACATTCCCCAGCAATTTCACTAACCAGCATTATTACTCCGGGTGTCCTCTAGGTGGTGCTGCTCAAATGAGCATAGGACACGGGTGAAAGTTGAAGGGGAACTTAACCAGGGATGGCAGAGAAAGCTCGGCTGAGAGACACCCCAGCCAAATTGAAATCTAAAATCTGGGTTCACTTTCGCTTTTATAACATTGACTGAACTGACTGTGTATTATTTTGAAATGACCATATCCATGTGCGTCTTTTTCCTGCACTTGTCCCATGTGATAAATTAAGCCTATAACCAAATGTGCATCAGCATGAGTACATGCTGGAGAGCTTCTTTGAAAAAGGAGGAAAGATCCAATAATGCAATGGGGTACAATTGTGCTTTCCCAACAAATATGTAGCATTTGCTGAACTGTCCTCACCAATAATGTTTAACATAACATGAAGTTGTACTTGCATTTTTCCTTATTAAGAGATATGGAAAAAAATGGCAGTGATTACTTTGCTATATGCATGATGGCATATTTAAATTATCTTTGTGCACTCTCGTGCATTTTTAAATGCATTTTCTTTCATTTATGAAAAGCTTTTCAGTTCATTCAATTTCTATCATTTGATCTTGAAAAACGACAATAATCAGAAGATTATGTAATTACTTATATAATCAGATAATAGTCTGAGAGGTCATACCTTCATAGTCACGTGGGAACATAATTCCACA
Organism: Lepidarchus adonis; assembly: GCA_037576955.1. Classification (NCBI taxonomy): domain Eukaryota; kingdom Metazoa; phylum Chordata; class Actinopteri; order Characiformes; family Lepidarchidae; genus Lepidarchus; species Lepidarchus adonis. Next base: position 3,744,297 of record JBBIGC010000131.1, on the reverse strand, counting down.
ACCCATAATGTCCCCTTCAAAGCAGCGTGGGCCAAAGGGATCTCCAACTCCACTGCCATGGAAGATCTTTCCATCGTCTGTTTGGACACAATGACATAAACCAAATAAACACTTTGACTAGTGCAAGTTAGGCTTCTAGATGGTCATATACAGCAACAGAATAAAAGTTTTACATGGTATAGTTTAAGGCCAAGAGAAAAAGGATATATTTTAACCCTTTACAGGTTAAAGTGCAGGGGTTTATATTCACAACTCCACAGTTGACTCTGGCAGTGTTTGAATCTCACAGGAATGTGTTGCCCCCCATTTTTCATTCAAAAGCTAAAGTTTGCTGGAAATGTAGGTTTCCATTAATAATTCCTTTGCACAGCTTATGTTTGGCATTGCCTAAACCTAAGCCTGGATGTGTAATTTAGTATGTGGTAATGACAGACATATTATACAGTCTTTATATACAGCTTTAGCAAAGCATTATATTTTATGTACAGTGCCAGGGGGACTATACAATAAACCTATTTATTCTAAGGCCAGAATATTACTGACAATATATATATGGATGACTGACCTGGTGGCTAGAGGCTACCACTGCAATGTTACTCACCTATTCAATACACAATTTAACTAAAGGCTTTGTCCTCAGAATAAGCTGCTATTGAGGAGACACAAGAGCAAAGAAATAATCAGGAGAGAGACTCATATGGATATTTTAAGGTGTTTCGATAAGTATTCTGATATTCGAACAACAAAAAACAAAGTAAGAAAATTATATGACTCAGGTAAAGTATTTCCAAACTAATCTAATGATCACTGTAGTCATGGAAATATTTAGAAGTAGTCCAGTATTTTGGATAGGGCATTATATAAAAAATTCCAAAGTGCAATTATGGCATATTGCTGTATCATATAATTTATTTCACATTGCAACTGCAGTGCATAGCTTATATGCATTAAGAACTTTTATATAGATACAATTTTTGGTGAGAAAAATTATACAAATGTTCATTTTTATAGTTCAGAGGAAGTCTTACTGAGTCCGTAAAAACCAGTAGTCTGTCCCACATTTAGGAGTGTGGTTTGAGCTAAGTTTTACATATTTATTTTTTCATGTAATCAAGAGTGGCTTTTGACTGGTAGTACCACTTTAGCCTTTGAGCTCCAGTTCTGAAATAAATATAATTTGTCTTAATGGATTTTATATGGGTGTTTGGTGTTAAGTGTTTCTAGGCTGTAAATCACAAAGCTCCTTACAACTTGATTCTAGTTCAATTATGTACGGCAAGAATCTGATCATTTTCAACACCTTTGCAACGTTTGCAGAGATGCGATTTGGTTCAATACTGGGGTCTGTGGTCAGTATGAAATATAAAGTCTTCACTGACTTTATCTGGGTTAAGTGGAAAATGGTGTACATTAGATTTTTACCTAACCATTCCTTTAAACCAGTGGTTCTTAACCTTGTTGGAGGAACCGAACCCCACCAGTTTCATATGCGCATTCACCGAACCCCTCTTTAGTGAAACATCAAATATGATTTTTTTCAAGACATAGATATGTTTTTCACTGGTGCACAAAATGAGCCGTGCACGAACATCACCTTGTTCAAAGAATAAAACCAACACAATTCTGCTGGTGCGAGACTAGAGTTGGCGTTGCAAATCATGCAGATATGAGCTCACTCCATCACGTTCTGTGATGCATGTGAATACATGTTGTACATATTTGTCCGACCACTTTCTTCTTTTGCCCGACATAGTTATTATAGATTAAAATATTAACAAAAAAATCACACAAAGTACTACCACGACAGTCACATGTTGACAAACAGTGTAGCATGATCATCTGCAGCCAGTGACGGCCAAGTGGGCGTCATCACAAATTTACACAATAATTTGTGTCCCCGTACCTCTGCGGCGGAAGCTCTGCCGAACCCCTTCGATCGAACCCAGGTTAAGAACCACTGCTTTAAACATTGGCCTCCATAATCTTTCTTTAAAAATGTGTTTAAGGGAAAACCTTATATTTATAGTCATTTGTAGCATGGAATTTAACGTTCACGGACTGGTAAAATGCTGAATTGCATATAAAAATTACAGAGGAATCATAGTATATCTCTAGAATGTACTAGTAACAGATAAATACTTTTGATTATACAACTTGGAGAGAGAACCAATGCCGGCGCGCCTGATTCACCTGGTCTGAACTTCAGCATCCCCGTACTGCTAGAACATTCCACTCATGTTCAGCTCTTAATGATCCCAGAACTTGTTATGCTCCTGATGTAGAGACTGACAGGTCAAAACAACGTAAAGCTCTCTCCTCTCTATCTAAACTTCTTTCCTCTTCTCTTATTTAAGATCTCTGGCGGAAAACTAAACAAAACAAAAGATGCCAAGATGGGGGCAACAACAATAATAAAAGACGACGTGAAGGAAAGGTAGACTGCAGTAAAAAGCCTATTGCATTGCGTGGAGGGTAAATATTTGTAGAGTTGTCATGGGACCCGTCCCCGACTCAGGATACTGTTTAAACAATCTCTATCTGAATACGGGGAGGGCGATGGAGACACTATCATTAAGGCTCCCATGTGGGACCCTGTCACAACAGCACACACTCAGCAAACACCACAACCAGTGTGAGAGAGGAAGACAGCTAAATATAGATTGGGGGGGGACTAGTCTGTGTGTGGGTGTTGGTTGTGCTTTCTGGGCCTGCTGGAACACTTTTCGGCCTCCTGGCACCTGAGCAGATATGAAATGGTACACAGGAGAACACGCAGGGCTTTCCTCCTACAAAAAAAAACCTGTTCCCAGAGTCCTGTCTGGAAAAGACGAGAGAAGACATCTACACCAGGATATCGCGGACTCCCAGTGCTTCCGCAAACAAGGAAGATACTTTATGGTCCTTCACACTGAAGAGCAAAACCAGGGGCACTGGTCCTGAAGAACATTTTGTACAAAATACAAGATATTCTGGTGCCCCGGACATGTCAATCATGCTTGCTGAATATAAGCTAAATTATAAAATCTATAACCAAACTTTATTTGCTTTTAAGAGAGTATATCTCTTTAGTAACAGCATCATTAAGAGTCTGGAGGCAGAGGTTTAAGTGCACTTGGAAGATGAAGATGCTTGAAAGTTTATGAACGTTTTCCTATATTTATGCATATGTTCACATAAATCCTAAGAGTAGACAACTCAAATAGATACACAATATTTTACATTTATTTATAATGGATGATCCATAAATACATATCCATATGTGAGTGGTGAAAGACTATAAACTCATTGGTTTAGGAATAAATGCGAGATTAAATTACAGTCAGGTAATTCAGGTTCTCAATCAATGAATCAGAAAGAGTCAACTTTTTTTTTTTTTTAAATCTTTCAAGATAGGTAAACAAAAAGTTTTCAATTTGCTAAAGATCATGTGAACAACCGCGCCATAGAACATGTTTTTAGACTGATTAGACCAACAAAGAACTTTTTGATTTAAATGAGAAGTGCAATGTTTGGAGAATGGAAGGCACAGTGTTTTAACATAGAAAATGTTTTGTGAAACATCTTAGTGGTAAAATCATGGCTTGGGGCATGGTCGGCTGCATTTGGGCCAGGACACCCTGCCATCCATTATTGAACAATTAATTCTAATTTAAAATTAAAATCTTGAACTTAAGAGAGAAGGTGTTAATGTAGCATGACAAATGCCCTAAGCACACAAGTTGGTCTGAAGGTTACAAACAGGTTAAAAATGGTTACAGCTGCACAATGGGGTGAAATTAAATTAAAAGCAAAGGCTCACATAGTTTTGTCACTCATAAGTAAAGGAAAAACAGTATTTTTGTCTCCATTGTTTTGAGTTCCTTATATCTACTTTTAGAAATCTGATGTTTAGGCCATATTTATGCAGAAATACACAAAAGTCCAGCTTTTACAAACTTTCAAGCTCAAATATCATCACATAATCCTGGGAGACTACAAGAAAATACTTTGACCACTACAAAAACGTGTAAAACTGGTTATAGGTTTAGTATAATAAAATCAAAATGATAAATACTATTTACCTGCCTGAGGATGCTTAGGTTCTGCCCAGTGTAATAATATTATGCACTGACCTAGGGTCTGGTAGTGTACTTGCATTTAGGATATAGATACATGGATATCACTACCTGACTACACACCATTGCTTTTATTAAGAACAGGAATCACAAAACAAATCTACCTTTTGCTTTCAAAGAGAACATAAAACAACAGAGGGTTGGGATGTCTGAGATGCATTGTCTGAGGGTTTGTACTTAGACAGTACCAAGCAGTGGCCTCAAGTTTGACGACTGTGCCCCACAGATGGGGGCTTCATATAGATCGGGGTACATTAATGAGTCATGCCCTCCTCATCTGGTCCACTGTTGAGGCCTCACCAAAGCTCCTTCTGGAGACACACACCATAAACACGGCACTGTGAAGCCTCCAAGAAGTTGTCTCCGTAAGGTCCCAATAACAAACAGCCATGGATTGATGGGTGCGATAAGCAAGCAGGCTCCTTCACAGCAGAAGGAAGAATAATAGTGGCAGAGCAAAGAAGATACAGCAACTTGAATTCAAGTGCAGGTTCACTGAGTAAATTATCCATTACACATCAGCGGTAATCTAGTTAGGGATAGAATGATTCATTTCTTCCCTTTTTTTAAAACTTACTCCAAAAAATAAAAAAATGAAAGACAGTTCAGTTAAGGATTCTTAAAGTTTAAAGATACATAGCAATGACAATGCAATGGATGGTGAAGAAAATTAAAATTTGGCCAAATTCAGTGATAAACAGTGACAAAATACAGTAAAAAGAAGCAAAAATAAAATGACACTAAAAGACATTCAACTTTATGTGCATGAGAAGATCAAATCCATTATATGAATGCTTATACTATAGTCTCATGCAAAAGTTTGGGCACCCCTTCATGAATTTGGCGATTTTGTAATTAAAAAGATGTTAACACAGCCTCTCTAAGACATGGAAAAAATACACAATATTTTTAGCAAACATTGACGCATTGTTACTTTTTATGCCATAAATTGAACAAAAAATGTAAAATAAAAACATTATTATGGCACTGTGCAAAAAATTTGGGCATACTTCATAATCAGTACTTAGTAACACCTCCTCTGGCAGATATCACAACCTGCAAACACTTTCAAAGCTAAAAGTCTTTCAATTCTTGGACTTGGGATTTTCTCCCATTCTTTCTTGCAAAATGCTTCTAGTTCTGTAATGTTCTTTGGTCGTCTTGCATCCACAGCTCTTTTAAGATCTACCCACAAATTTTCAATGAAGTTTAAATCAGGGAACTGTGATGGCCATTCCAGAACCTTCAGCTTGCGTCTCCCAATAACTGCTGCCATTACATAACCCTGTTAACACCATGGTCGTCCATGGTGGATTTCAATGTATGTTTAGGATTATTGTCCTGTTGTAGAAGCCATCCTCTTCTTAGCTTCTGGTTTTTACAGATGGTGCGATGTTTGCTTCCAGAATTTGCTGGTATTTGGTTTGAATCCATTCTTCCCTCCACCTGTGCAATGTTTCCTGTGCCATTGGCTGCAACACACCCCCAAAGCCTGATAGATCCACCCCCATGCTTAATGATCAGCAAGGTGTTTTTTTCATGAAATGCTGCTTCTTTTTGCCTTTGCTGATTGTGGCCAAAAAGTTCTATTTTAACTTCAGCAGGCCTTCTGTAGATGTTCTGTTGCATACTTCTGACGTTGGATTGTATGATGGGGATGCAGGTAAGTTTTTCTTCTGCTGGCTCACTGTTTCCTGAGTCTGCTAAATCTTCCTGCAGGTTTTTCGCAGTCAAATGGGGATTCTGATTTGTCTGAGTTTTCTTGGTCTTCCAGATCTCATCTTGACCTCCACAGTTCCCCTGAACTGCCCGTTCTTAAAGTTCTCACTACAGAAACGCTTTGCTATCTTCTTATGGCCTTCTCCTGCATTGTGAGAATCACTAATTTTCATTTTCAGAGTCTTACTCAGCTACTTAGAAGAAACCCATGGTTGTTGAGTGTCCACAAGTGTGTGCACAAGGTTTCCAGAGTCAGAATACTTGTAAAGTTTTGAAATTGGTACCAGTTTACATTTACTAATGATAACTGTTGTCATGCATCAGATCTATATTTTTTTTATTTTTGTTCAATTTATGACATAAAAAGACATCAATGTTTGCTGAAAATATTGTTGTTGTTTTTCATGTCCTAGAGAGACTGTGTTAACATCTTTTCAATTACAAAATCACCTAAATCTGTTATTTATCAAGGGATGCCCAAACCTTTGCATAAGACTGTATATATAAAATCAGACATGAAAAAGTAAAAGAAATGAGACATACTTAACAATACTAACTATGCAATACTAATACATACAGTCCCGATCAAAGGTTTAAGACCACTTGACAAATGACAAAAATCATAAGTTGAATGGTTGGATCTTAACAAGGTTCTAAATAGAGCTTCAACACGCTACAAGAAGAACTGGTGAGACAAAACATTTTTTGAGCAATTTATTGAAAACAACCCTTAAACTGAAAAAGGCTGTTTTACAGCTGAACAAAATCTCAGGAAGTCATGCGGTCATGACATTCTGGTGGCAAAGGCAAGAAAACGTTCCCTTTTTGAATGTGGTCGGGTTGTTGAACTGCATAAGAAGGTCTCCCGCATCGCTATCGAATGTTGAAGCTCTACTTGGAACCTTGTTAAGATCCAACCATGCAACATTTGATTTTTTGCCATTTGTCAAGTGGTCTTTTGATTGGGACTGTACTAATAAGCCAATTACTAAAATAACACATTGTATATAACACAAAGTCTCACATCTAAAATTGATAGATTTATCCTACAAGTGGTAAGTCACCCACGTTTGGCAAAACTTAAGTTTACCTGCTTAGGTTTGCACCGACACTAGTGTTATGTATTTAAGCAGTAATAATAAATAATCTTTCATTAAAAATTGACAAAATATCACAAAGCTTAAAAGAAAAGAAGCAGCCACCTTGACACTTGCGATGTCAGCTATCAATATCATATTGTCCATTTTAATAAATAAAAATGTGTCATACAAAAGCCACATGCAAGTTTACAGTGATTACTTGACAAGTGAGGAAAGTGAGAATTTGAACACACCGGCTACATGATGAAAACTGGTAAGAATAACGGTCTACGGTTAAACCCAAATCAATAGCTAGCTTCCAATGCTGAAGAAGCAAATCTGTCAAGGCTTAAAAACTACATTGTACTACAGGGTAAAACATGGGTGCCGTACAGAAATGTTACAGTAAAGGCTACCTTGTTGGTACATTGTATTCTCTGAATGTTCAGGTGCTGATGGAGAAGTTAACACCGATTCTTCAGAGGCTGCTGGGATCATGGAGTTGGGAGCGCACGCCTGCATAAGAACTCAAGCATGGTAAAACAAACCACGCACGCTGCATGGAAAACCACATCCATCACTCACTTCACTAACAAATAAGATTAATGGGAGCTGTGCTGGGGTTTGCAAATTTTTGTGGCCTCTTGAGTGCTGAGACCAGGAGCCACGGGAACCCACATAACCCCCAGTGAGTGGCAGAGCCCTGAGCCTGTGCCACATCGACTGCCGCGGTGGACGCACCGCACAGGCCACATTACGCAGAGCTTAATAAAACCAGCATGACAAGTTGGGGTATAAAAACACATTGACGTATCAAATCTAACAACAGTGAAAATACGATTCTAAATGAACGGAGCAATGTTGACAAAAGTGATCAAAAGAGATAAAGCGATTAGTGTTGAGAAAAAGAACCAGGGCGGACAAGTTAATTTAACAGCCTGATAAATAATAAGCATGTAATTTTTATATTTCCTTTAATTTTTAATGAATGTCTTATTTCAGGATATTAATACGCCATTAAGGCCACAATAAATACTCCACTGTCTCTGCTGTATTTCCCCAGAGAGCTTATACAATTCTCCAATGATCGTTGACAAATTCTGAAAATGGAATGCTTCAGAGTTCGCCACAGATCTATAGTTGAATTCCACGGTGCCTCCACTATAATGAAAGAAAACATCTAAACCCCTGAAATTGGTAAATCTATGTGGCTTTGGGACTCATTGTTTACATCTAGCAGTCTGGAGCTTCTCCAACAAGGTTGAAACAGTTTATGGACTATTGTTGAGCTACTCAATATTATAGAACATATTTTCCATAAAATACATAAAAATAAAGACAAAAACAATGTATTGTCTAAGCTGCAAAGATAATGTTTTTTTCTCTCCCTTGGTTTCCTGCTGCTCAAATATCTCTATGCTGGTCAGTGCAGGAGAGCGAATGGAACAAACCAGCATTTCCCATTTTCTCCATCAAATCAGTGTTTGATTGGGGGAGCACACTGTAGACTTTAGCCTTTTTAGAACAAAATTCTAAGCCTCTCTTTCTCCTAAAATCATGGTGCATTTTTGCCCATAATCCACCAATCACAACAATCAACAATAATTTATATTAGAACTAGCCAACAGGCTGCTGCATTACATTATCAAGCTCCTCCATGCATGCACAGCTTATACATGGAGATGTAGTGGTTATTTTCAGACACGCTAATCTCCCCCAGCACAAAGTTGCGGTGCCGTTACAGATGCATAGAGGATAGTGCAGAAGTGGCCATTTCCACATGGGGCCAGCTGTGCAGTTACTCAGCTATCAGATTTAGAGGAACTGTCTCTTTCGGCTGTGGAGATGGGAGTCTGCAGCCTGAGATAGCGCTCTTTATCCTCCACAGGTCTACAGAACCTCCTTTCCTCTTGCTAATCGGCCTTCCATCTTCCATCTTCTGAAGCCTACTATCAGGCCCTCAGTGAGGGGCAGACACAAAACCCACAGATTCACAGATACATAGCAGCCCTGTGGTTTCTGACCACACTCAGAAAGCAAGAGGAATTCCATGTAATCCGTGGATGAGCAGAGGCACACCAAACAGGCAGATAATGGAGTAGATTAACGGCTTAAAATGGCCAAAATAAGAGGGTAAAGAGTGCAAACGCTTCAGTACTATAAATGAAACAGATGAATTGGTCAGAATAGGAGAATTATTGAAACCAATATTGATGATTGGAGGCAAAGTGTTCTATGCACGAAAGGTATGAATTAGTCAAGCACAACTATGATAAAACTGCTGCCTTGTACTGATGTCTTAAAAGCAGTACACAATACAGACCACTGTATACATTTCTGATGTGCAAATCACTACATTTCTTTATCATGATGAATGAAATAAATGTCTCTGTCCAGAGAAAATGACATTTCCACTGATATATGCTGTTGAAGACCCAGCTGGCGAAGATGACTGCAGTGGTAAGTGATGCTGGCTCTTGGAAGGACCGTCTTAAGAGTATGACTAGTCTTGAGTGATTACAGCAGTGTACAGACAGTGTACAGATGTGAACACCCACCTGCATGATAAGCTACTGAGCCTCTGCTCCAGCCTGGGTGTCGGTTCTTTGGATAATCCTAAAAAGAAAAGATAAATTGTATAAATAATTCCTTCAGTGTGCCCACTGAACCCAATGCAATCAAACAATTCAACACTTTTACACTTATGTTACAAGTGATACATCAGCACTACAGACACATCTGTGTTTTGGACAACTCTCATCAGAGCACTCAATTTTTTTTTTTATAAGATCAGAAAATAAATGAATTATTGGAAACATGGTTTTGCATTTTGTGTCTCTGTTATGGGAGACAACCAAAGACCTGCGCAAGTAATTCACAACCGTTATTCATTCCTAAAATATTTCAACTCTTCCTAATGTCTGAACACACAGATGGAACATGCATCTCTAAATGATGTGATTTATGAAGATGATCTTATCAGTATCTGAAAGAAGAGGTAAACATTGGGTTTTCCCTTGGGAGGCCCCATGTTGTAGTTGTGATTTACGTTGAACACTGTCCAGTTTGGCATGTTGGGTTCAGCTGGTCTCACGAACACTAAAGATAAAAGGCTGGACCTGAATATGTGATAATTCAGAACTTTGGGATTCATTGTTTATGTATGTACATTAAGCATGATTCAGGAATGTGCAAAAACACAAACCAACAAATAAAAAACTTCATATTCTTCTATTTTGTTCATTTTTTAAATCAGTTAGAGGCCGACGGGAAATGCTACCATTTCTCAAAAAGCACAAACATTGCCGGGGAGTCGGGGGAAGGGAGCACTGAAGTACAAATGAGAAAAGGGGATGAGAAAAAGAAAAGAAGCAGTGAGTTCTTTAGCCAAATCCTCAATCTCTGCTCTAAAACCACAAGACCTGGTTTTTCGTAAACTCGTCTCCAGGATTACGTTTCCTTACGTCTTCAGGAAATGGTCTTGGTCCGGGCTCATAAAACGACATGGCTGGCGGCAGCATTGCAACGAGAACTGTATACTATTTGATCTGTTTATCTAATTAGGAATAGAGACGAGGTCAGTGACCAGCAGAGCAAAAGCCGATGGATTTACTGTCTCGGTGAAAAAGCCACAGACCCCAGCCTTAGCAAGATGGATGAGATGTTTAAATATCCATCCTCTTATTTTCATCCCCTGGGTACAGCTAAGAACCACCTCAGCTTAAGCATTCTGTGGGGTGTTAGGATTAGGGCATGAAGTTGAGCAAAAACATTTTGCAAAAAGAGGATCGGGACAGAGCGGGACAATAGGATGCCATCTTGGGAGATTTTACATGTCAAAATAAATCATTTTCATATGTAATTTAATTTTATATGAATTTTACGTCTGGATTCCTGACAGCGTGATGAATGTTTGCACATTCCATACATTTGCTCGACTGCATCTGTGTTCAATATCGTGTTCCGGACACAAATGATATTAAAATTACACAAAACACATTATCGTGTCAATCAAACATGCTGGTAGCATAGGAAAAGAAAACACATAACAGGTATAGGACTTAAAGAAAAGCTTTCAATCACTACTCAACAAAAACACAAAGAAAGAGTGCGTCGTCTTCTTCTACGAGGCTGCGAAAGGCATTAAAGTGAGGCATCGCTTCCAAGGAATACAAACAGTAGTGCCTGTGTCAGTGGCACGGTCCTATCTGATCAACCGGGGCTTTTTATCCATGTTATTTGAGCTGCCTGCATTTCCACACTGTGGCAAAATCAACAAGTGGCCGAGAGGCTGCTGATGGAGGTCCCAGCTACAAATTTAGCTCCGAGATAAGCAAGGGAGAGTAAGCTACGGGGCCCTGACCGCCACAATGAGGGTAAGCTAGGAGTGTGAAAAGGTTCCTTTGTGCCAACCTCTCGTCACTGTTGAATCATAAACAAGAACTTCAGCTGGTGGTAAATTCCCTGGCCTCTGCTGGTCTTGTGTACGGAGTATTGTGTTTCTGAAGAACAGGATGTTGAGGTCTGGAGGGCATTTCAAGCCATTGTCTCCTCTGAACTTGACCTTTGCTTGAGAAAATAAAAAAGCAAAGAAAAAAAACAGGAGAATCCTAAAATCAAGCCATCAGGGAAAGTACTACAGAAAGAAATGCAACTAAAGACTGTGTTACTGCAACCTGGAGTCTGAATCCTGGTTTATGCAGTGGTTTACCTGCTTGAGAACTTGCACAGAAATTCACTGTGCAAACTCATGTGTGAACAGAAGCAGATATTAACAGATTTGGATTAAGAAATGAAAGTCATGGATGTATTTTGTGATTACATGATGCCATTGGCTCCATGAAAAGAAGCAAAACCAGCAGAATTTTTTATCTATTCATTCTTTAAGCAAAGGTTTCAAGACAAAAAATTCTCAGTCGTGTTCTTTAATTCAGGAATGAATAAGCTGTTGGCTATTTGCGCTGGGAACCATTTGTGGCATGTACACTTGTGGTGTTTAGTGTTCAAGTGTTTGCTCCTTCCTGATTTTTAATTTTTTTCCATGTTTGTCAGATTTGAGATGTTCAGATCATCAAACAAATTTAAGTCAAAAAGTAAAAAAAAAAGTGTCAAATAACAACTTAAGTAAACACAAAATATTTGTAAGTGAAGGATTTTTTTTAATAAGGGAGGGGAAAATGCAAACCTACATGACCATGTGTGACAAAGTGATTGCCCCCTAAACCCACTCATAACTTCCTTTAGCAACAACAACTGAAATCAAGCGTTTGCAGTAACTTGCAATGATTCTTTTAGAGCTGTGGAGGAATTTTGGCCCAATAATCTTTGCAGAATCGTTGTAGTTCAGCTACATTGAAGGGTTTTCGAGCATAAACCGTCTTTTTAAGGTCAATGTCACACCATCACAATATGATTCAGGTCAGGACTTTGACTAGCCACTAAAAAGTATTTTTCTTTAGCCAACCAGAGGTGGACTTGCTGATGTGTTTTGCATCATTGTCTAGCTGCAGAACCAAAGTTCGTTTCGGCTTGAGGTAACAAACACATTCTCCTTTAGGAGTTTTTGGTTTACAGCAGAATTCATAGTTTTATTTATCACAGCTGATGTTCTTTTTCTGAAATGCAGTGTTACTTCTACGCCAGATGTAATGGGACACACACCTTCCCAAAAAGTGTAACTTTTGTCTCGTCAGTCCCACAGAGTATTTTCCCAAAAGTATTGGGGCTCATCAATATGTTTTCTGGTAAAAATGAGACAATTAAATGTTCTTTTTGCTCAGTAGTGGTTTTCATCTTGGCACTCTTGCCATTTTGGTTTGGATGTTAATTCTCTCTAAGTAATAAAATCCTTCACTTAAAATTGCATTTTGTGTTTACTTGTGTTGTCTTTGACTAATGTTTACATTTGTTTGATGATCTGAAACATTAGTGTGTGAAAAACATGAAAAAAAAGTTTCCTGATAATGTCCTGGATTAAGTGTGTGAAAATAGCTTCAGTTATGGTTTTGTAAGTCAGTACTGGAGGAAGGCATGTACAGTATAAAATAACAAAAATGTGTAGAAACTTGACATTTTTTGCAGATTTGACAAAACTTCATTCACTTGACTAAGTGAGAGACACAAGCACCTAATAGTGTCTCATGTTAAAGGAGCCAATTTATTTTTTAATTATTTTATAGGAAGTGCTGCATTGTACTAGGATTTAAAACAATACAAAAAAAAGACAGAAAAAGGCAAAAATAAACTCATGGGGTCAGTGTCACTTGTGGCATGATGTGCAAAGTCTGCCCAATCCTTTTCCCCAGCCCTTCCACATCCAAATCAGCCAAACTAGCCACTGTATTATTTGAAAACACCAACTGTACTGCTGAGTTCAGTGACAAAGGCAAAAACAAGAGTCCACAGCCTGGAAAAATAAGCGCATTTCTTGTATGAGAGGGAAAACCTGGCCAACAAGTTAGGAAGTATACACTTTCTAGTTGCTAACAGGATGGAGAGTAGATAACCACTTTGTCCCTCTTTCAAAAGTGGTTTATGACTGGCTTTGCGTACTGCACACTGACAGCACATAAAAGCACATTCATGGGTAATTATGTGACAGTACTTCTCTGTTCTGTTTTGGTTAAGGGTTGTGGCCTTGTGCTTGCTGTGCTGGCATAGCCATGCCTCAATAAACCAAAACAGCGCAAAATAACTTACAAGAGTAATATAGTGTAGTATTTGGTTTCTGCTAGGAAACTCTGCCTGACAATTATACATTTACACTATACTGTGACACGACATAAGGAGTTAGTCCAAATGTGCTCTTTACTGCTCTGTGACATGGCTACTAACATTTCTCTTTTTCTTAACAGCTGTCAACCAAATCTACAGTATTCTCCATAATTATTGGCACCCCTGGTAAAGAGGTGTTAAAAGCCTTAAAATAAATTCAGTTTTTATTGCAGAAGCAAACTCTCACACTGAACATTGTAGAAAAAATTTAACCTTCAGCTCAAGTGAATTTCAAGGGAAAAATCCCTGACCAAGAAATAATTATTTTTCATAAAATCTCCTGTACATTTTTCCACAATTTTTAGTGTGAGTATGCGTCAGCAATAAAATTTTTATTTATTTTAAGGCTTTCCCAGGGGTGCCAATAATTATGGAGGGCACTATATCTAAATATTCACAATTTTAAGTCAGTTTCAAATTAGATAATTGAAATGTGAACAGCAAACCTACACCTCCAGAACACTGAAACATTGACAAATGAATTTTGTGAAGACAACACTGGATATAGTTGTAGGTTTTTGTATGTTCAAAATAGCCTTAGCTATCAACAGTAATGCCTAGCCAAACACTACATATTAATTTATTAACTGTGCCATCCAGCAAACAGTCCTATTTAGGACTGCAGGTCTTACAATCTTCAAATGTCATTGGTAGTATTAAATAAAGAGAATGTGCATTACATACGCACTAACTCATTACAAATCATATACATGCATTACATGACCACAAGGGTATTTACAAAGTGGAGGCTCTAACATACGGCTATGTAATGAAATGCACAACTTCATGATTAATGTTTTTGTAAACTGGAATATCCCATGCTTTATATTGGTACAGGACATGCTAGATTGAGATGGTGACAGCCAACAGCACGCACACGCACACACAGAGTATACTTTATATTTAAAACATATATTGATTACCTTGCATAGCAGCATGAACATGTTTGGCTCAATGCAGTGATGTACATTTATGACCATCAACAGC
>JBBIGC010000131.1:3695131-3712888 GCA_037576955.1 Lepidarchus adonis | reverse complement strand
AGTGCTGTTGTGATCTCAGGGTTTTCTGCCATGACTTTCATCCAGAATAGCGACAAAGCTGAGTCTCTAACACACTTGGATGCTATGGATTGAGATTGTTTTTTGTTTTTAAGTTGTCATTTTTGGTACAGCCGGTGGTTGATGACTCCTGAATTTTTATTAGTATATAAGCTGTGTTATGTTTTGCGGCTCCGGCCGATCTATCTTTAGTTGAAGACGGGATAAAATGGCTCTTTTGATAGTAAAGGTTGCCGACCCCTGGTCTAGGCGTTTGGCATTGTCCCCTTTTATTTAATGCTATTGCTTTCTCTCAGCTGCTTTCTACAGTTGTACTAATGATATTAGACCACAAGAGGGCGTTCTGTACTATTATCCTTGTAAAACACATTGAACGACCATGTGTATGATAACGTGCTATATAAATAAACTTGCCTACTAAGCTGATGTTTTATGGTGACTTATGGTGATTTTTTTTTTCTGCCCATATACTAAACATTGTCATGTATGCTTGAATTTACTGCAGGGTTCTTTGGTATCACGTGAGGCCAGTGATAAAGAGAAGGTAAAGAGAATTTTTTCCTTCAACAACATATAATATTTATCCTAAGATTCACTGTTGAATTCTACAGCAAATTCTTTTTCCTGTTCCTGTGGTAATGACAGGTGAAAGAGTTGCCCACCTTCAAGGACATGGATTTCAGAAATAACATGCAAAAGGTGTACGTGTCAGAAGAGCAGAAAGAAAAGTTTATGGAGAAGCTCAACCGAGACGTGGAGGTAAGGGGCAACATCATTTAGTCTTAGACTTACATAGGAGTGGTAATGTATGCCAGACCAATTTAAAGTGATTGTATTCTACATTTTCTTTAGTGATTTCCCCCCGAAATCCACTTTTGAGATTTGCATAGTATTCATTTGTAAATTCATTGGCTTGTGTGGCATTGCATTGACAGCAAATTCAGAAATTTTGATTTATTGTCAAAACTGTTTATCGGTTTTGGGGAAGCTGGAGTCAATTGCAGCTGTCTACAGGCCAATCTCCTTGAGAAAATTGGCTATTTTAGCAGCTAAATATACAGTACATGTATGAATGATTTGTTCTGATATGTTTACCAGTGTTAAATTTAATTAAAATATGGGTCTTTCAAGGTCTTGGACTATAACACCGCTAATATTAGTAATGTTGTGGGTTTTGTAGTTCTTAGTGAAGCTCAAGATAATGGACTACAGCCTGTTGCTGGGGATCCATGATGTGGCACGTGCCGAGCGGGAGGAAGAGGAGGCTGAGGAGCCCAGCTGTGAGGATGAAGGAGAGGCAGAGAACGGCCTCAATCCAGCTCCACAGGTGGGCTCCTTTGGCACATCCCCTGAGGGCATCGCTGGCTACATGAATTCTTTCAAACCTCTTGGCCCCGGCGAGTTTGACCCATATGTGGACGTGTACGCTGTGAAAAGCGCCACAGGTTAGTTTTTTTGGAAAGGTGAGAGGAAGTTATTAATCTTTTAGGAAGGAAGGTTTTCCTTCTGCTTTTCTGCAAAAACAAGGTCTAATCTGTGATATGTTAAAAAAAAACGCTAATATGTATTGACAGAGTTATACAGTAAGCATGTCACTTCCTGCTGGTTTCCAGGAGCGCCGCAGAGGGAGGTGTACTTCATGGGTCTTATAGATGTGTTGACGCAATATGACACCAAGAAGAAAGCTGCACATGCTGCAAAGACTGTGAAACATGGGGTGAGTATTATTAAAGCTGTTGCCCAAACGTGCTGGCCCCTCCCCCTACACTCCTCAGGAAGGTAGATCTCATGGATCAGGATTGGTGGCCACTGATTGATGCTCTCCTCATTGGTTAAACTTTTCAGCTAGGTTCACATATTTAATGTTTGAAAAAATGCTATTAAATTATATAATACTATGATTACACTCCCCTGTCATAACTTTTAGTTTGACATCAAGAATTCTGTTTGCCCAGGATTAGAGTTTGGCAAAAATTCCAAAAATGAATTATTCAAATATGCTCAGTAGACCTCTGACGTTTTCATCAAATTATGAGGCTGTTGGACAAAATTCTGCACATTTACGAACAAGAATGAGTGTCAAACTGACCCAGATATTCCAACCAAAAAATAAGCAAGATTTCTCAGATAAGGATGTCCAACAACAGAACATTTTCTATTTTATATTAAATAAAAAAGCTTTTGTGTATTGTGTAAACACTGATTAAATTTTACTTGCCATACAGTCTATACAGGGAAAATTCAGCTGCTGAAGTATCATGTTTTAAATGTACTGTTTTCATTATTTTATAAAATCCAGTGAACTTGGACACATCAATCTGTCCAGGCAACAGCAATCTCCCTCCAACCATTCAAAAGTTAAACTAAAGTTATGAGGAGTGTTTCTGTCTATAGTTTTTGATTGAGGCAAAATACAAGGAAACCAGTGATGTGTATATATATTAGTCTTAAAGGCACAATAATCAAAACAGCTGGTTCAAGGCTAATGGAGGTAGAGAGGTTACAAAATGAGGTTGTAAAAATAAATTGACTTGGATTTCCTGGTACACGAAGACACCCTAACCTCATAAGTGGATCTCAAGGTAAAAATAATAACTTATCATGATCTTACTTTATTGCGCTATAAAAATAACTGCTAATTGGTTAGCCACAGCATGTTGACCGATTCACCTACCAGAGGATGAGGTTCTGCGGCACATCATTCTGAATGCTTCCAATGACCCATCTTATGAGTTACACTCGATCCACTGTCGCTGCCAGGATTCACCAACTATATGAAAGAGGGCAAAAACGCAGCAATCGTTAGAGTTTATTATTCAGAGTGAATAAAACTCACTTACAGTTTTCTCTGGTTCCAGCTGTTTTAAACAGAAGTACATATAAAATAAAACACATCCACCCTTTAAATGTCGTTTTTCACATTTTGGCCTAAATTTTGAATTTGAAGGATTTGAATGAATGGTTTTAAATTTAAAGTTTGATGTATACAAACAGAAATTATTTATATTACCAGCCAATAACGCACAACTAACACAGTCTCACAACTTTGCTTGCCAATCCCCATGTAACTTGGCTCTAAATCGATGCAACGCCAGTGTACATTATAAAATGTCTATCAAAAGGGGTCAATCAGTATTCATAAGCCCAGCTTCCTGCTCCGCCCACTGCTAGAGAAGCTGAGATTCCCTGGAAGTGACGATTTTGCTGCATTTATCCAATAACCGTGCTTCTCTGGAGTAAAAAATCTGTTCTATGCTGCTTCATAGAAATCCAGTGACGCTGTGCTTCAATGCGTGTTAATGCACTTCACAGCCAAGGAAATGTACGAGAAGTAAATTGCGTCAGACAATGTACGATAAATAGATGAATATGAACGAGTGTGTCATGAAGTTGAACATGTTTCTAGAAGTAATATAAATACAACAGTGCATATTTGAGCATTTATTTTCTGACATTGTCCTAAAGCAGTTGCCACTGGTGTTTAGTGACACTAGTACAATCAGTAATGGTGATTTTTCAATGTGCCATTCACTTTCTCCTAAAGAAAACCAGTTCACAATTCCTTATTTATGTGTATAGCTCATGATCCGAGGGTTATTAAATGCATATATCAGGATACATCACAATCTAAAAGGGGAAGGAAATGATGTATGGCAGTTTTCCAATGGTGATGATCTTTGTCATTTTTTGTACTCCTGTACTCCACCCTAAATGTAGTATTGTGGAAAATAAAACCGTTCTTTCTTTTTCAGGCTGGTGCAGAAATCTCCACTGTTCACCCAGAACAATATGCCAAACGATTCCGTGACTTCATCTCCACCATTTTTGCGTAGCAGCACCTGTCCAGGGTGAAGATGATTCCTGCTGTATCTTTCCATGTTGCTCAGTTTGAGGATTTCTGATGATTTTGTAAATATAATTTTACAGAAACCGACATGATTCCATAAGCACACTAGAAAAGCAAGACATTTTTAAGATGCACTTAAACATTTTGATTAATGTTAAGTAAATCCTGTGCATATTTATTGGTGAATAGGGTAAGATGAGACTGAAATCATCTTGTAATATCTATCTCTCATTGAGGGTTAAAAAAAGGTGGACACTATGTAATCTGTTCTTTTTCTAAAGAGATGTAACAACCTGTAGCAGCTCCACACACCACACTAAACCTCCAGTGTGAGCGTAAGCCTGTCTGTCTGTCTGTCTGTCTGTCTCTCTCTGGAGGAGGTAAACTGCCTTAGCTCGTTATTGTCCATATGAACAGAACAAATGCATAGAATTCTGCTGTAATCTGTAGCGCACTGCTTTAAGCAGCTTTGCTCTCTTATGCTGCATTAGAAACACGATTCAAATTTACAGGATATCTTTTCAGATGTCTGGGGTGGGCGGGGCTGTATTTGAATGTTGAATATTTGTACAAATGCCTAGATTACAGAGTCCACAATGTTTTGTAGCTATTTTATGCAATTTAGCTTTAAGAATGAGACACGAATTTTTTTGTAGCTTAGAGAATAGAGGCTGTTTAAGCTCAGTTAGGATCTCATGCCTTATTGTTGCATTTTATTTATATTGCAAATCAGTGTTTGGACCAAATATATTTTTCAAAAGGTTTTCAGAAACATGGTTTGAGTTTGGGTTATTTCACCGACGAGCATCTCTCTCGGACCATCTGCAGACGCACCTGTACTTTTCATAGCTCCTTCCCATCTGAAAAATCAATACATTGTTGTATATTCATTGCATTTAAAGCCACAAGCATTTTAGTGTTTATTATTCAGTATGTCCAGGACGGCGTGTTAATTCTTTTTGTCAATGCCTTTGTTTCCTCATCCTACATTTTCACATTAAGGAAATTTATGTCTGGCTTGTATGTATGTATGTATGTAAAGCACCTTTTCAAAATTTCCAAATTAAATACACTTTCAGAGAATTTTTAAAGATTAATCCGGATTGCCTGTCCAAACATTGTAATTAAAAGACTGATGTTCTGAAAAATCGTTAGTTTTCTTTACAAAGTAGAAATGTGGATGTATTTTAAAATACATTTTCAGTTTAAAAACTACTGTTTGGTCATCTTCCTCCAAAGTCAGGACAGTGTAATTAACAAGCAGAATTTGTTCAGTACAATTAATAGAATGTAGAATAAATGTAACTTTTAACAGAGATATGCAGATTTGTGGAAACAAAGACTCGCGACTCTTAACAGCAACATTTGCGCGGTTGAATATGAAAATCTGTGGCATTTGTAAATACATGTATTGGGCGGTAAATCTTTACTTATCCAAATCTGGCTCAAGGAAACCAAACAACTTTAATCTACGACGTTTTTAGATTTGTCTTTAATAATGAGCATGAGGCGCTTTTATAAAAGCGGTGACCAATGAATGTCAGCCATGTCTGAGCCAACGCTCTGAAGATTCTGATCATGGAACAGCCACAAAAAATGACTGACTTTAACTGAAGGCAGCTCTGCAGCCTGATAAGGGGTTGAATTTATTAGCCTGGGCCTCAGATAAGTCTAGCCCGGCATGTGGTGGGGGGTCAGGGACAGGATCCGCTTGGACTCTTCCAGAAGCCCCCAAATCTGCTGACAGACCATTTCCTGTTGCTCCAGTGAAAAAAGACGTGACTACTCTTAACAATAGGGAAAACCAGGCAGGAAAGAGGGGAGGGAAAAGAGTGGGATCCTACTAATCGAACAAAATGCTGACCAAACTGTGGCCGTTTTACGAAAGGCTGGAACAGAGCGTCCTGCAACCCGTCACATTAATCTGGAGCAGGGGATTGTAGCCAACACAAATCATCCTCCACCTTATACACACACACACATACACACAGCACTGAGGCTGCATGGCTCCTGACAACAGCAGTCCTACGACTTTTTTCCTCTTTGTTGTTAACAGTTGATGACCGCATTGAACTTTTCCCAAAGATTCCTGCTTTAATGGCCAAGTACACTACTCTGTGTGGAAACCATTTTTAAAAAAAACTTCTTTTTTTAAAGATTACATAACAGATTCTAGTTTTGTCGTTGCTGTTGAAACAAAAGCACTGAAATATCCAACTTTCCAAAGTAGGACGACTGGTTTTCATCGTTTCAAATTTTTTTATAAGTTGATCATGAAAGTACTCTTGGGATATTGTAAACTAGACATTAAAAGTCTGCATATTTGACATGTTTTATGTATTGGAGTTTTCTTGATAAGCTCTCAAATGATAATTCTCTTTGCAATATGTGTTAACCTGCCTCTGTCTGAGATTGAAATCACATTTTTCTCGAGATAAATAGAATAAATGTTGTACACTGTACCATGCCTTCACTGGCCCATTAGTTCCATATATGGAAACGAGTTCGCAAAAATCAGGAAAGTAAATATACTGCATGGGTAAAATAACATTTTCCTGCAAGAAGTAGCATTTTCAATTATTTATTCAACAAAAGTATTAACAGAGGTAATATTCTTCTATGCACATTTGGCCTCAGAGGTAGATGTTGCTCCCAAGACCAGAAAAAACTTCTTGTTCTACATTATTGTCCACCAGTCCCTGCCGTTGGCTTGCTGAAATTCTGTACCTTTCTTCCATGCAAAAATCAGTTCACGAAGTTTTTGTGCATGAACTGATCTTACATTTCAATGAGGTTTGAAACTGCCATTCCTTGGTGAATTTGCTAATGTGCTTAGGCTCATTCTCTAGGACCAGAGTTGGCAGAGTTTTTAACTGAAAGAATGACTGCTCAGTCCCAGAGGACCATAACACCACCATCATTCTTTACAGGGAGTGCTGGGTTCTTTTCCTGAAAAGCTGTCTTTGATCTACACCACACCTGTACTCTTAATGTGGCCAAACAACTATAAATACAAAAATCTAGAACATGGCTAGGCCTTCTAATGAGCAAAGACTAACCTCCTAAGCTTGTCAAATTGTAAACATGCATTTAATACCAATGGTTTCAAGAGTTACATGATGGTCCCATGATCAAAATCTGGGATTCTTGGAGACTTCCTCTCACTTCAAATGGTCTGCAGCCGGAAAAACCTAAATTGGCAGTGATATGAATTTTTGCAGGCGTACACAAACTTTTTTCCTGAAGGCCTTGGAGAGTTTTTATCGACCTTGGCATGACACTTCAAAAGCAAAGAGAGTTCTAAGACAGGTTCTACTTGTTTTATGGACATGAGATGTGACTAAATATACACTTCTCAAGTTAGGGATATTGTGAGACTTAGTGGATGTCATACATATGGTGTTTGTTTCACTTCAGACATTATTGGGATAGGAAGACAATTGTATTGGGGTGACAGACACACCTCATTTTGTGTTTTCCATGTAAGAGTCTCATTGTGTACAGGTGCCTTATATTGGGGCCAATACCAAAAGGCAACCTTTCTCAATGTGCCATCAATTTCAACATTCTGTGGGAATAAAAATCTGCTATTGTCAGTAAGTCATTCCAAGTTCATCATTCAAACAGCCATGAACACACGACGTCACTTAACGGACGAGCAGCGTCTCCTGGCCGTGGCGCACCTCCGGGTCGGTGGCAGTCAGTCAGATGTTGCTCGTGAACTTGGTTCAAGACACAGAACTACTGGCAGAGTTCATGACGGACCCAGGAGTGGAGCCCACGAGTGACAGACCGCAACGATGACCAGTACCTAAGGACCTATGCACTCAGACATCGTTACGCAACTGCCACACAGCTGCAGGTCTGTTTACAAGATGTGAGGGGAACTAGGGTTTCCAGCCAAACCATTCGCAACTGACTCCACCGCTTTGGCTTGAATGCCAGACAACCGTTGCAGGTGACTCCACTGACACCAAGACACTGCCCTGAATGTTTGCAGTGGGCACAAGACCATGTGACCTGGACAATGCAGCAGTGGTCTACCGTCCTGTTCACTGATGAGTGTTGGGTCAGCATTGCTGGCGAAGGCGAGATAAGCGATACGCTGAGGTCAACATGGTCCCCAGGGTTTACTTTGGTGGAGGAGGTGCAACAGTCTGGGCAGCATCACCAGTCAGTGCAAAACAGATTTGGCTATTGTACATGACTCAGTCACTGCACGTTCTCATCTCAGAGACGTCATAGAACCCATCATCATCCCCCAGTTCCGCCATCACACCACCAACTTTCTGTTCATGGATGATAATGCTCCACCACATTGTGGCAGAATTGTCACAGCTCAACTTCAGGAAGTTGGAGTGCCTCTTATGGCCATCAATGTCCCCTGACCTGAACCCCATAGAGAACGTCTGGGACCAGTTGAAGCAGAGACTGCATGATAGTACCCCACCCCCACGTGGCCTGGCAGAACTGCGTGTACCACTTGTGGAAGAGTGGAACGCAGTCTCAGAACAACATGATGAGTGTAGTGAGGAGCATGAGACGTCACTGTCAAACTGTCATTGCGGCAAATGGTGGAAACACCCGCTACTGACATTGTGAATTTTTGTTATTTGGGGCTATCCCTTATTGTCTACATTTTGGGGTAATAAATATTAAACTAATATAAATTGTGTTTCTTCTCATACATTATTAGAAATATCAAAGTGAACTTTTACTTATTTCATTAAAATTCAGAGCAAATAGGAAAAGAACTGTAAATATCCCCAAGTTATTATGAGTGTATATCAGTGTTATGTGCTATTTGTTTGAGGGGAAATTATCTGTAGGCAATGTATCCAACAAGGTAAAATTATTATTCAAATATTAGGGTTAGGGTTAGAGTTCAGATGTAGTTGATCACCTCAGACATGTTTAGGTTAGAACTGTGCTTCAGTGGCTGCCCAGACCATTAAGGTTTTGAAGAGAGTACACCAAAAGTTTTCACTTACCTGTTGAAATAATACAATTCAGGTGTTCCAATCACTTCCATGGCCATATGTGCATAACTTCAAGCACCTAGGCAGCAGATGCTTCTACAAACATTAGTGAAAGAATGTGTCGCTCTCAGGAGCTCAGTGAATTCCATACCGTACCGTGATAAGATGCCACCTGTGCAACAAGTCTAGTCATGAAATCTCCTCGCTACTAAATATTCCACAGTTGAATGTCAGTGGTGTTATAACAAAGTGGAATTGGAAATGACCGCAACTCAGCCAAGTGTTCGGCCACGAAAAATGCCAGTGGATGCTGAGGAGCATCATGTATAGAGGTCGCCAACTTTCTGCAGTAAATTGCTACAGACCTCCAAACTTCATGTGGCCTTAAGATTAGCTCCAGAACAGTGCGTAGAGAGCTTCATGGAATGTGTTTCCATATCCAAGCCATACATCACCAAGTGCAATGTAAAGTGCCAGATGCAGTGGTGTGAAGCACGGTCACTGGAATCTAGAGCAGTACAGATATGTTCTCTGGCAATCTGATGGACGAGTTTGGGTTTGCTGGTTGCCAGGAGAACGGTACTTGTCTGGCTGCATTATGTCGTGTTAAGTTTGGTGGAGGGGGGATTATGGTGTGGGGTTTGTATTCAGGAGCTGGGTTTTGAACTCTGAATGCTTCAGCATACCAAGAGATTTTGGACAATTTCATGCTACCCACTTTGTGGAAACGGTTTTTCCTGTTACAATCTATAAAGTCATGGATGAGTGAGTTTGGTGTGGAAGAACTTGATTGGCCTGAACAGAGTCCTGGCCTCAAACAGAACCGCGAGACAGACCTTCTCATCCTCACAAATGTGCTTCTGGAAGAATGATCAAAAATTCCCATAAACACACTCCTAAACCTTGTGGAAAGCTTGCCCAGAAGAGCTGAAGCTGTTGCAAAGGGTGGGCTGACGTCATATTAAACCCTATGGATTAAGAATGGGACGTCACTTAAGTAAATAAGTTTCAAATGAATCGATTTCTCAGGTCAAACTGACATTATCCTTTATCTGTAGGTCCACAGAAGAAGCTGTCAGAGAGGTCAGCAATAAGAGGCTAATCGAGGTTGAAAAATGCAGGAAAATTTCAGTGTGCTGTTTTTTGACCCCTTAGCATAACATTCACATTTGTACAGGCGGCAGTGAGCGGGCAGTTTTAAGTGAGGTGGTGAAAGGAGTGGGCAGGGGGGAGGCAGCGCTGGGTTAAAGGGCCACCTTCCTCACAGAGGTTTTGATGTATAGCAGGCTTCCTACCTCCCCTTCGCCTGTGCCTCTCAGTAAGCGCTCTTCTCCAACACTGGCATTTCCCGCTATTGTCCAACTGTACGGTTTTTCTACAATTTTGGAAGAGACATAAAAGACTCCACAGTGGTGGAGCCTGGCAGACAACAAAACACATTCCATTTGAACTCCCAACGTGAAGGGCCCGGGCTGAACTGCTCCACACTCAATTAGGTGGGTGTAATAAATTGTTTTACTTGACGTCACAAAATCAAAAAGCTTCATTTCCATATACAATAAACATATGGACTAGGAAATGGCCCGGGTTGTTTTGAAGAAGTGCAAAACTGGCAAACTTTTTGTCGAAACCAAATTAAGAGCTACATGAAATAGTTTGACATGTGTATCCCCACATAATGGGCGAGTGCTTTCATTGGTTCAGTGTTGTCGTTAAGATATCTGGTAGTTATCCGAAAAATCTCACCTGGTTCATTACTCCCAGCTTTAGCTGTGCTGGAGACATATCCTGGGAGTCTTTCCTGCCAAGCGTGCCTCCTTCCTGTCCGGGGAACATGTCCTATCAGCAGGTCTGCTAAAGAGACAGAGGGCGGGTGGGGGGAGAGGAGGGCCTAATGCCCCATTCCATCCAAGCAAAGACTGAAGCTCCACACATCTCTAGCCAGCACAGCCTGCATTCGTCCAGGATACTGTTCCACCAGTGGGGTCTACCCTCACTCCAGCTCGTCCGTTGGCACCCCCTACACAAGCAAGGTAGGTCTTCTGAGTCTGTTTGATCTTTTTTCTTTAACTCTGATCATTGGAAGACACTTGCAAAGAATGAAAATCAAATGAGTCAAATAGAAAAGGAGCAAAAACAATTAATTCAGGAAGGAATTTCAGGCTCTATACTCTAGCACTTGCCATTGGTGTCTTCTACAAGTGCCTCTAGCTGTTAACTGCAGTCTGTCGTGCAATGCATACTTCCCAAGTAGTTCATAATGTGCTCATCTGTCAGCTCTGTACAGTAAGGAGCTCTGCTTTGCTGTATGAGTTATGCAAGGACAGGTCTAGATGGATTTTAAGAGGGCAGAGTGAGTATCACTTTGATAGAAGATGATCATATAAAAAACATTATGTTTTGGAGGAAAAGTAGCTTGTTTTTTGAGTCTAAAATTCAGGTCTTTAATTCTGCATTAAATTTTATTTTTCGCCACCTTAGGGGACATTTTGTTTGCTTTTTACTTTTATTAATAATAATTAATAACGTTCAACGTCATTGCAACTCCCAAAGCAAGTTTCCCAAATTACAGTTCGGAGCATGTGCTAACCCCTTCCTCTTTCTCTACAGACCATGTTGGATGATTTGAACACAACCGCTTACCCTCACACACTCTGGTTCTACGAGTGCACCTTCGACCTGGACAGGGACTCGCGCCGCATTGCCCTCTTCCTTCTCTACCTGTTCTTGTTCATGGTGGGCTTGGCCGAGAACAGCCTGGTGGTTTGGGTGAACTGGCGACGGAGGAGCTCGGCCAGCGGCGTGCTTTTCTGCGTCATCAACGTCAGTCTATCCGACCTGATGGTGGTGCTCACCATGCCCTTCTTCATGCTGGAGGTGACCATGGACAAGGTGTGGCTTTGGGGCCGCTTCCTGTGCAAGGTGACCCACCTCGTCTATGTCATCAACTTCTACAGCAGCTCCTTCTTCCTGGCCTTCATGACCCTGGAGAGGTACCTGTCCTTGGCGCGGCCGAACACGCCACCCCTGTTCCCACTGCAGCCCAAGAGCAGACGCTGGATCCTTTGCGGTGGACTGTGGCTGCTGTCCGTGGTCCTGGCGCTGCTGGAGAACGTGCATGTGGACCTGCTGGAGTGGGACGAACCTGGCTGCTATATGGTGCCCCAGAATAATTACACAGAATGGTTTGTATCTGTGGCTTTCTTGTGCCTGATCTTCCAGTTCCTGGGGCCGGCGTCCATCATCATCACCTGCAACATCCTTATCGCCAAGGCTGCCCGGGCATCGGCAGATGTCCAGGGCCGCCGGGACCTGTGGCTGGTGCATGTATACTCCCTGGTATTTGTGGCCTGCTGGCTTCCTTACCACTCGGTGATGTTCCTACTGATGGTGGACGACCTGAATCCACACCTGATGTCCTGCAATGCCGTGGAGGTGCTGTATTTCTCCTTCAATGTGGTGCAATGCCTGTCACTCTTCCACTGTATCGCCAACCCCATCCTTTACAACTTTCTGAGTAAAAGCTTCCGCGCCAATCTTATCAACAGCATAGTTTCTCGCATCTCTCCTCTGTCGCCCACTAGTGCCCCGGCCAACGCCCCAGCCAACGGCACAGGGACGGCGGCGCCAGGGAAGGAGCGAAAGCTCAGCAACGCTAGCACTAGCCACTCAGAGATAGGATCATAAAGAAGAAAATTCCAACTTAGCCTCCTGCGGGAAATAAGGGAGGAAACACTTTTGCTGTGAATTTTAAAAAATTCCTGTAAAAGGCACTTAACACCACTGGACACTGGAAGCATCGCCCCAAGTTTCCTCATCCGTCTCCATTTCTGGTTTTAACACATTGCTCAAAAGACTGTTTGTTTGGGGGGTTTATTTGTTGCGAACACAAAAAAAAGGGTTAGGCTAATGTTCCCTTCTAAAATATCCAATTTCTCAGCAGAGGAACCAGTGACAATGAACATTTGAAGACCCAAAATGGTTTGTTTTTATTGCTCGTAAACATCGGAGTCAAAAGGCCCACCGGAGGCCAGAGCTCGTGTAAACAAATTCCGCGTAAGAAATCCCTAGTCGTGGTTTTAAGAGAGGAGGGGAAAAATGGCCTGCGTTGGATTCCCACAGGAAGCTGTGGTAACATCTAGGAACATGCCACACCTCAAAGGAAACTATTAGTAAAGCATTTGAATACTCATCTGTGTTTAAAGTTGCCCAGGGGATCTTTTGTTCACTTCAATCCACAACAGTTGCTTATATGTGCACTACCCTGCACATTCCACCTTCAGCAGTGCTTTCAAAACCTGGGCGAAGTTGTTTTAGCGTCACAAACTGAGCAAATCCTCATCCAACATCCAACTGAATGTGTACATACTGTAACAGACAAGTGATGCTATGTAAATGCATTAAAAATAATTAAGACATGTGTTTTAGTGGTTTTCTTTTACTCACAGTGTATTAAAGGACGTTTCTCCTGTTCTTTAGAGAGGACTTCCTGGTCTGGGTGTTCTTTTCTCGGGAGAAAAACGGTTCGCTATGGTAGGGAGGCCGGGCTGAACGTATTGAAGAGAAAAGCCACTTCATCCGCACCAAAGTTCACTGCAACACCTGCACGCTTGAGAGCTTTTTATTCAGAACACATACTAAACAAATACAGCTGTGAACAAAGTAATACACACCCATTCATAATGAAAACACTCATTACAAAATATAATGTCTCAACTTAAAAATCTTTAAATACAATAAATAAATACTTACATATCTGAACTTTTCTGATAAGGCAATTTTTTTAACGTTAGAAAAATACCACACAGTCGAAATAACTCCTGCCCTGTTGTGACAATTACCGTTCAAAGACGCAATAGGTATCATTTTACACGAACCCCCAACTCCCTCATCTTGGAAAATGCTACGTATTGCTGCTTTATAATCTCCTCAGGATTTATCCTACAATGACTAAAAAAACACATTAAAAAGCCATATTTTACAGTGAGATATCTTCACTGAACATAAACCAGTCAAGCTCTTTGATGGAAATGGTATGTGAAAAGAGAAAAGCCACTTGAAAAAGCCTTGAATCTGTGGTTTCAAACGGACAATGTGGTAGTCAGACCTGCTTTAGCTCCCCTCCACCAAAATCTGTCCAGAAATCTATAAACATCTGCACAAATCTGGGTTCAGGAGTCTATTTTAAGAACAACAGTGTTCAGGTAGTATTAGGCATAGAAAGGTTCTACATAGTGATGTTTAATATGGTAGAAGTATAAGAAATTTCCACAAAACATACATTGCAATGTGTGTTTTATAATGAAAAACTAATTAATTAATTAAAAACTACCAGTATCGCTCTGCAAATAATATTCTGTGGGCAGATAAAAAAACTTTAGGTTCAATTTACTGCTTTAACGATTTTATTTGAGTACCTTGTTTCTTCTATTTTTTAATTTAAACTAAAATTAAAATTAAACTAAAAACTGTTTTTAAAGAGGTGCTACAAAAAGTAAAAAAAAAGTATTTTTGCTGTAATCATGAAGTACTTATATTCAAGATATAATCTGAAAATAAATTACAATACAATGCCATCACTAGATGCCAAAAAAGAGGCAGGCTGTTGAACCAATACA
This sequence comes from Lepidarchus adonis, assembly GCA_037576955.1. NCBI lineage: Eukaryota > Metazoa > Chordata > Actinopteri > Characiformes > Lepidarchidae > Lepidarchus > Lepidarchus adonis. The sequence continues at coordinate 3,698,426 of JBBIGC010000131.1, read as the reverse complement.
TAAAAACAGTGTTGGGCAAGTTGACTGGACAGTTGTTGGCCCGTTTAGCCCAGTGACCCTATTCCTGCTCATTACACTCGAGTTAGTTCACCTGTAACAGGCTACTGAAGCTAACGTCAATTCTCTTACAATGCATGCTTAGTAAAAAGCCAAACTCACTTCTGGTGTTAATTAGTTAATTAATTAATTAATTTGGTCCCTTGGTTAATAATTGGGTTGCATTAATTTGCATGGAATTAAGGATCACTCATTGACAATGATAAAATTAATGAAATAAGAAAAATATTTTTAAAATGTTCTAAGACATTACATATTTTCAGTTTGGATGACTATTACGATGTGTATACACTTAATAAAAGAATACTTTCATGAACGTTTCCTGTAAAAATATACAAAGAGACAACGTACTCAATATGGAGCGAGACATTACAATGGACACTGCAAAACATCCCAAAAATATGCCTGAACTGAAATAGTTCAACGTCAATCCCTCCTAACTGCTGAACATGGACTATTATTAGCAGCCAGGGAAAACATTTGGTTAAAGTTATTGCCAATAAAGCCAATTCCATGGGATATTTAATACACGTTCACATAGTTTCTCCATCAAAGACCATAACTGTTTAAACCATGTTTAATAAAATTTCAAGTACCGTAAAATAGCGTATTGTTCTAAAATAAGACTATCAGGACACAGATGAAAGTCAGATCATGTTGTTTGAGCCAATCATTAACGTTTTTCACACAACTGCTAGTTTGTCTGCACTAATTCTCCAGAGTGCTCTTTAAATTCAGTTGCCGTGTAAAGCAGGTTGAGGTGAAGACAGTTTGTGAAACGTATAAAAATGTTCAGAGGAATGAATAAAGCTTTTACGCCAGCATATTTTACGTTCCACAACTGCGTCCTGGCGGGGGCTTTTAACTGTGAATACGGTCTGATGGATATATTAGCACATTCTTCTTGCCAGTACCCTTCTGCCATTTCCTTTCATAATATGTTAAACTGTTTGAGGAGATCTTGGTGATGTTCTACACAACATACAAAGAGTAGGGAATACCATGAATGGACATTTCTAGTTCTATGTGGAAAATGTCTGAACGCCTGCGTAAGTGAAGAAGCTGAACTGTGCTTCTGTTAATTCCGTAGTACCAATTAACACCACCTTAGCCACACCCCCTGGAACAGTCGTGTTCATTTAGCTTATATGGAGAAGTACATGAGCAGAAGGAAGAATATCGAGATGTAATCCTAAACTAACACTCGGCTCGGTGAGCCACTCCGAGAATACCTAAATGCTGCCACCACGTGGCAATACAACCACAGTACCGACTGAAAAGGACATTTCTCATTCTGTTTAAAATGTCTTCATTCTCAACCACAGAAAACATTTCGTTACATCCTCAAGTCTACAGACACTTGGTCCTTGACAACAGTGACTGATTATGAGCACAAATAATATTAGGGATGCACCGAAGTTAAAGTTTTGGCCAAAAATGAAAGTTTAATTCACTAGCCCATAAAATTGGATTTGTTATAAAATGTTTCATCTTCACATTTTGAGCTTCTTGCAGTGTTGGTTGGAAATATTTTTCACTATCTAACGTTATCTGCCTCTACCAAGCCTCTTGTCCCAACCAGGGTTGCTGAAACCTATCCTGGCACTCATAGGGTAAAAGGTGGAGAAACATCTCCAAAAAGTGACCGTTGATCGCAAGGACAAACATGGTCATCCTTATTGGCCAATTCAGCATCTCCAATTCAACAAACATACCTGTGATTGGACACCCGAACCCTACACACAAGAGGTGAGAAATCGAACCCTTTTTACAGTATTCATTGCGTACCACACTCCTATATTATCATGGATCCCTAATACTCTTAAAATCTTGGCTGCAACTGACAGTTACGTCTAAAAAGAAGGACCTAAAAACTATTTTTCAATCAAGAAAACTGTTATATTTCCCAACATTAAAGGTTTGTGCAACCAAATCACCCCCAATAGTTTCTGCAGTGTACTACAATCTATTGAACAGACTGCGAATATCATCTGACCGCAATATTTTTTTTTTGCATCACTGATACCTATATGGAAATTGCTAATTTTCAGTCAGACTGTGCTGCATTTTTACTCTCCCAGACAAATAAAAAAAAAGAACAAACTAGTTGGCCATTTTGGATGGGCCAAATTTCAGTGCATCTCTAATTCATATTGAGGCACAATATAAATATGCAAGTATAAACTGGGGGGCCAATGGTTAGAGAAGTGGGTTTGTGACCGAAGGGTCCCAGGTTCGAGTCTCTGAACCAGGCAGCAGGCTGAAGTGCCCTTGAGCAAGGCACTTAACCCCCAATGGTTCACCATGTACGTCGCTCTGGATAAGAGCGTCTGCTAAATGCTGTAAATGTAAATGTAAATGTAAACTCATGAGTCCAGATTGGGGAGAGGCTCTTTGGAGTGGTCATTGTACATGAACGTCTCCTCTATGTTAAAGTCGGGAGGTAAGTGATCCTTGTGGAGCTCCATGTGCGAAGAAACCATCTTGAGCGTGGAGAAGTAGAGGCCGCAGACGGTGCAGCGGTACATGAGGGCGCCGGCGTGCGTCTTCAAATGACAGATCATGGTGGAACGGCCGCGAAAGAAGCGTAAACACACCTTACACTGGTAGGGCTTCTCTCCCGTGTGAATGCGCAGGTGGTAGGTGAACTCGCCAGAGTGAGCGAACCGTTTGCCACAGTACCGGCAGCGATACCACTTCTGCTTGAGCGCTATGCCTGCGGAAGCGGAGCCCAAAGCGCTTCCGTTCTGCAAGAGTCCAGCGGGGAACGGCATGCCCCCTGGAATCACTTTGTCTGGAATGCTGAGCCCCATCCCCATGTTAAATCCCAGGGTACCAACCTTGCCCAAGCTACCTGCCTCTAGTGGGGAAGAAGAGGAGGAAGAAAACTCCAGAGACTGGTCTGCCTTGCGCTTGACTGACCATGTCTGGGCGCCTTGCGACTCGCTCGGGTGCATGCTGAGGTGGTAATGGAAGGCTGTGTCTGTGCGGAAGGTCTGTGGACACAAGAAGCACTGAAATTCTCCATGGCTTTCTATACCACCCTCTTGACTGCTGTCGTCCTCTTTCGAGGGTCCTCCTTCTTCAGCGTGCATGGCCATATGTCTGTCCAGCAGAGAGCGCTCCAGAAAGGGACAGGCACACTGTGGACAGGAGTGAATGAGGAGGAGGTGTGTCAGGGTGTGCCACAGAAGAGTACACCGAGAGGGCTGGGGTGACTGGCACACACCGCATCGCA
>JBBIGC010000131.1:3663950-3675751 GCA_037576955.1 Lepidarchus adonis | reverse complement strand
CATGTCTGGATGATGTTCTCTGTCAGTTAGATGATGAAAATGTAGTTGTCTTACCAATCTCAACTCTGGAATAGAGCGATTTAAAGTCCATTCCTGACTGTTGGCACAGGAAGCTTTGAAAAGAATGAAAGAGTTCACAGACAGTTAGATGTCTACCTTGCTCACACACACAAAAGACTAGAACACTGAAAATAGGTTGAAGCACGCACAGTAATAGAATAAAGCTGTAATATAAGTAGTTTTCTTTGTTTAAGATGTAAACGGCAGGATTTCTTGTAAAAAAAACTAAAGCTAAAGGTCCCCATATTGGGCCTGAATCCCTTATGTGTCCCTTGACCTGAATACCTAGTTTCAGATCCATGTCAGAGAAGTGAGACTTCAAGTTTGTTCCTTAATGAGCCTTTGAGGGTTTTTTTACAGTTTATATTGGACTTGACAACATCTAGTGAAAATAAACTGAAAATGAAATTAAAATGCAATTATATTAGATAAGAAATCTGTCAATTTGGGTAAGCAAAATTAACATTGCATGATTCATTAAAAAGCAATATTATCTAGTTCATCACATTTGTGAAATAACAGTGATTGCTAGCTTTTTGTCCACATAGAGTTCATATATCTAAAATAACAAAAGCACTGTTAAAATATAGTATATGTATGATTTATTTACATGTATTTTATGTTTTTTTTTAAGAAACCTTTCATTTTACAGTATTTTGACAGTGATGATACAGTTCTGATAGCTTCCTAAATTATCCACATTAATTAATACTTTAATTCTAGACTAACTAATAATTTAATAATGAAAAACACTTTATTTGTGAGTCTGGAACATTATTTTCACCTTTCAAACCTGAAGTCTGAATGGATGTGCTTTTTGAGAATAGAGGCGTGAAATGTAATTTATAGGAAAGAAATCACTTTCAAATCACAAAACAGATCATTCTGTCATACTCCATTATTAACATGAACAATGTTAATGTTATATAATGTTATATTTATCCATTTCTCTTTTAAGATATGTAGGATGTGAAAAACTACATATTGTTTTTTTTTTACATCTCATTTTCAACACAACCTTGAAGTAGAGCGAAGAAGAATTGAAAATCCTGATTTATCATCGTAACCGTTGGGGAAAAGCTTTTCATAACCTGATCAATGACTCTTGTCTGAAAATGAGAGAAGAGTTTTTGTTGAAGTGTTAAAAATAGCTTCTCCCTATAACATCTGTGTGAACCTCGCTCATAAAAACAGTGTCTCAGGCATCTGGCAGTGTATTATCAACCATTTCATGTACCTGTGTGGTGGCTTCTAAAGGCATTAAAGACTGATGGTGTCTGGTTCCTGTCACAACCACATCACCAATTCTGACTCAGTTGGTTTCTCAAGAATCTCACATCAGACTTCTGTCGATAAGTTTATTTACACCTGCGTAATTGTGCAGAAAAATGAGGGAAAAACTGGAATTTCCCTTCTATTCTTTTGCTTGTGCTGAAATATGCAACTCTGAACACCTTGGGAACTAATCACACGATCGCTCTCCAGTAGAATCCATTGCTTCTCCTGAACCTAAGACAGTTAACTTCTAAAACCTTGACTCCAGTGTAGATTCGGTTGCCCAAAGTATACCTCCATCTAGTCAGTTTTCTTACAAATGAACTACAAATAAAAGAAATGGACTCTAAAGGTCTAAAGGTGTATTTTGTGTAGTTTTTTTCCAAAAATAAGTGGAGCAGAACTGCAAAAGATCAACAAAAGCTGCACAAATCGACCTCTATCTCATGCAAAGGATGGTTTGACTTTTTGGTGGGATTCAAAACAGCTCTACATGGGCAGATGCACGCTCCAGACTCTTTCTCTTTCTTCCTGTCTTTCTCTCTCTCTCTCATCAGTGAGGAGTGGCTCAACCCCAGCTGTTGTGCTGTCACCGTGCAGTGACTGATGGAGTAGCACGTCGTCTCGCCTGCGACCAACTGTGGCTTGATGTGGACATTCGAAGGGCAAAGGGGTGGGGGGCGGCGCCTCGCGGCCGGCGTGACCTGTGCCGCTTGACCACCCTGCTTCTACACACAAGCAGAACCTTGTGGCCGAGATAAAGGGGTTCTGAACGCGCCACTGTCAACTTCCAACTTCCTGACTGAAATGCAGGCCTGCACACAAAAGCCCCCGTCCCCTCCCCAAACACCCGCCCGAATTCAGCACCGCTTCTATGAGGGCTTTATGAGACGGAACCGCCAGACAGTAAGATCCTTATGCGGATCCCAAAGCCTCCATATACAGCGGCTCTATCCGGAGCTGGAAAAGAGGATGCTCTATGTGTCACATTCTAAAGCCGCCCTTCCTTTTTCAAAAGCCCCCCCCCAAAACACCCCCTCCACGCTCCACACATACAGCCCTGCTCTCTCATTCATCGGGCTGGGGACTCTCTCCCTGGCATCACGCAGCCGTACAACAAGGCAGCTCCGGCCGCCTGCCTGTTGCCATGACAACCCCACCTCCAGCCGCTCCGTCAGTTTGCCCGGAGAACACATACGTAAATATTTTCCTGCGCGCATGCGTTGGTTTGCACACACACACACACACACACACACTCGTGCACCAGCCAGTGCTCACAGTTTATGGACCACACACACACGCGCAGCCATACAGACATAATCACACCCTTCCAAAACACCTTGCTGAGGAAGGACGCTATATTTCACACACAGTCCGTATAACCCGTAAGGAAGAACATCTGAAAGTTAGGGTTACAAGCACAGACCTGTTTCAGTCTCCTAATACTAAGCTACTGCGATCACTTGATACTATGGTCTTAAAAACTGTGGAGCAGTATAATAGACCTTTTCACATATTCTCACAGGCCTGGCTTCCAAGAGCGCAGGCTAAACGCATCTGCAAAAAGTAAATCTTCTCACTGATGGTGTGCCAAAGGATCGCAGGCCTCCTTCATGTCTAAATTTGCACCTCGGGCTATGAGGTATATTTCTTTTCATTTTTAAAAACAGGCTGCTGTTAACAAAGGGAGCAGTCCACGAATCTGGAGTATCAAACGGCTGGTTTTGACATGGTTTGGAAGCGTTAAATAGAATGGAGGAAAGTGATTGGGATAAAAACAGGCAGTGGGTGGAACATCAAAGACGGGATTAGGACATTGGCTGTAATTGCACAGCCTTTGGCGGAGGCTTTATCAAATTTGTTTCTTATTCCACACGTTCCAGATCAAGAATAGGGACACTGGGGGGTTGACAACTTAAGCCACAGATGTTTTACTCTTGCGCTTTACTACAGATGCCACTTCAAATTCTTAAAAGTATGAAACGGGGCATGAAAAGTCACCCTCCCCCCAGGAGGATGAGGGGGTCCATTTAAATGGAGATCCAATGTGACCTCCCTCATTGAAATGCCCACGTAAACTGACAGGATGTCTACAGCTGGCGTCGTGAATGGGAATGGAAGTGCTTTCCTACCTTCATCCTCGCTCGACTCCCTCTGTGACGAGACAGGAGTTTGAGGTGTTGTGGTGTTGGTTGCTACTTGGGTGCTCTTGGTAAAAATGCCACTAATAAATCGTAGCATTTTGCGATCACGCGTCGAGGTCCCTGCCCTCATGTCTGATGCAACTTGACTTCCTTTTCCTTTCAGGAGGTCCTCAGACAGACAGTTCAGGTCGCTGTTGTCCAAGGTTCGACTCTTCCCCTTGCGTTGGGGCTTGGAAACCAGGCTGACAGGAGCTGGAAGAGACGTAGACCCTCCTTTCAGCCTTTCGGCTCTTGGGCTCTGGGCCCTCATAGCTATGGCCCCTTCCATAGACCCTTTAGCCCCAGTGCTTTCTCTAAGATCTTCCAGATTGGGCTTGGCCTCACACACAGCCCAAGACGCCCTGAAGGAACCAGGAGCAGGGCTGGCGGGGGACTGGATTCTGGACCTGCTGTCTTTACGGTCGAGGCTCTTAGAAGAAGCGTGCATACTGTCTCTGGCCTTTCTCAGGTCACGGCTACTGAGGGCTCCACTGTGTGCCTTCAGCAGGGACATGGGTCGCTTGCTAACTTGTCCTAGGACGTTAGTCGTGGCTGGGAGTTGCATTAATTCAGCTACTTCCTTGGCTGTAGATGTTGGAGCTGCTCCTGTGGCTTCTCTTAACCCGCCGTTTTCAGTGGCGGATGAGGTTATTGATTTTCGCCTGTCACTGGGGTGAGCACCATCTGCAAAAAGTGCTTTATGGTCCCTGGGGCTTGGAAGTATTTCCTGCTCTGCTTTGAGCTGGACATCTTTTCTGGCTTCTGGCTTGGTGACTTCTTCTTGTTTCTGTGGAACCTGAGCCACGTCACTCGGCTCTTGATTCGTCTCCCCCTCCACACTTTGCTTGGCCTTTTCCGCCCCATGCTCCTCAGATGTCTCCACCTTCACCAGGGTTAGCGAGATGAGGTAGGTGGTCTTATGGTGTGATATGCCAGTTCGCTCCATGAGGTCCAAGTTTGGCAGGCAGACAGACACAGGCATAGATTAATTCGATCTGCCAAATGTCCTCTGTTATGACCGCAACCAAGGAGGAAATCAAACGAGCGATAGCGATGAAGAGACGACCGTTAGAGATGAAGCTTCTTTCCCTGGAGGTGACCAAATTGCTAGTGTCCTTTGTGCCCACTGATTTCCATGTTGCTCTCCCTCCCTCCAAATCTCATTCACCCCCATGTGACTGGTATCATACTCCGATCTCAAGGCGTGCGAGTGCACAGGCAGTGACAACAAAGCGTATTATTACTTGAAATGCATTAACCAGCACCTTCCTAACCTTCAAACAGACAGTCTTTGAAGCCAAGCACAAGATAACGAAGAAAAGACAAATACCATTTACAGTGATGGAGCGGAAAATGACGTCCCGCCGTTGCCTTCAGACTAAGCCATGCCACATCGCTGCCATGCGTCAGAGTATAAAAAGACATTGACAGACAGGCAGGAGACAGCGAGAAGTCTACATGACACATGGATCAGCACGAAGAGATTAGGGTAAGTCCAGAGCGAGTGATCCCAGGTCCCTCATACAGAGTCCATCCATCACGCCCCCAGCGTTCTGAGCTTTCCTCCAAGCGGATGTCACTACAGCAGATTCCAGCATCAAGCCCCCTGGCAGACGAACGCTGAGAAAGTTCACATCAAGCCTGAGACCCCGAGCACTCGTCTGCCCTTGAGCAGAGAAATCCCTCCAGTCCCTCTGCTGATGCCTTTCTGCAGCCCCCACGTTGAACACCACTGAGCTGGAGGACCTCAAGCTCTCTCTGCATCTCCCTCCTCTCTCTCCGCCCGCCTGCCCTTGTCACCAGCCAGACAGCTCACATCCTCTGCCTTCCACAGCTAGTCCCCCTCCCTCCCTTTCCCTTTTCTCCCTTCGTCCCCCCTCCTCTTCCTCATCCTCCCTCGCTCTCTGGAACGTGGTGAGGCGCCGATGTGTTTGTGGGAAGAGGCGGGTGCGCGCTCAGAGGATCCGGAGCCAATAAAAGGCTTGAAAAAGGGGAGGGGAGGAGTCACAGGAATACCTAATCAACAAATGAGAGGATGTAAGTTACCGGAGCTAATGAAGAGCATCGCAACAGAGAGAAATCTGCTTGTTTTTGTCTAACACTACAAAGCCCGAACAGGAGCATTGATCTGCTTTTATCACTCACTGGGGTTAAAGAGGTGTCGGGTGCTGCTGTACCCCCTGCACAACCCACCCCCACCTCCCCCCATCTTTCTGGATGCTGAGGCAGCTTGTTACCAAGGTATTCTGGAGCATAAACTCCTCCTCCCTGCACTGGCTCTATCTAGTCTATGACTCTTTATGGCAATATCAGTACCTAACCCTCTGCCTTGACCATGCAAAACATTCTCGATTGCATGGTGTCAGCAAGACAGCTATGATTGGAGACCTACACTCCGGATTATTGGTTAGTCATATAAAGCCTTTACTCGCGAGAAGGCAGTGTGTTAAAATGTTAATGTGCAGCCACGTTGGGGTCAAAAATCAATAGTAAATACTATTGACTGGACATAAGAAGGCAAATGTCTGTAGGTCTCACTGTGCTTCACCTCAAACGACAGTAAGTTTCCCAACAGGCTTGTCGGCTATAATAGCTTTCATCTGGAGAAGGGTTCTGGTTAGTAGGGGTGTAATAATACATCGTTCCGTATCGACACATCGACCAAAATCAGATTAAATTAATTTACCTTTTTTTGAATTTGACCTTTAATAATAAAATGTTCAGATTATAATCGGTTTGCATGTGTGAGTTGATGGAAATTTCCTCATATTTTATTTTGACTATAGACTCCTGTATTGGACCGAATCTCGCTGCAAATTTGAAGAAAAACAGTCGTTGGCTAAAACAATCCATGTAGAATCACCGACAGGTTCTTTATCTACGAGGGTCACCTAAAACTTTAAACTGGTTCTGGTTAGTAGGGGTGTAATAATTCATCGTTCCGGATTGACACATCGGCCAAAATCTGATTCAATAAATTTACTTTTTTTTTTATTTGACTTTTAATAATAAAATGTTCAGATTATAATCTGTTTGCATGTGTGAGTTGATGGAAATTTCCTCATATTTTATTTTGACTATAGACTCCAGTATTGGACCGAATCTCGCTGCAAATTTGAAGAAAAACAGTCATTGGCTAAAACAATTCATGTAGAATCACCGACAGGTTCTTTATCTACGAGGGTCACCTAAAACTTTAAACTGGGATGTAAGCATGTAAGTTGGTCGATGGGGAAATGGTCAATTGTAGAGAAACATACTAATGAAACTGTAAAAACAATGTCTCTGTTCTCCTATTCATAACCTTTCCATGACTGAAGGATTTCGGGTCAGATTTTTAGCCCAAATAGTCGCCACTGTGAGCAGTTCTGACTGGGCATGTTGGAAGATTTCACCCCAAACCACTCTCAGTGATTTTATTTATATCCTCTCCATTTAATGGCGGCGAAATGTCAAGACAATTGATCCAAAGATCATTCGGGAACTCGCGATGGATTTTTCTTTCCGTTATAACTGTGGGACCTGTGACAGGCCCAGGCGAGGGACCAGCACGTGCCTTTCTGCACTGATAAGCAGTTCTTTGACTGGTTGGACCCATGGGAGGAGGTAGTGGGTTGTTCTTAGTCGTGTATACTTCTTTTGTTCTTTTTCATTTTTCGATATTCAGACTCCCCTGCTCCCCCATCTCTCTTTTTGTCTCCATTTGTCATTAGAGGATTTCCAAACTCTCTCTCTCTCTCTCTCTCTCTCTCTCTCTCTCTGTACGCCCCCTCCCCATCTCCCCATAAAGTCTCATGCCATCCTTTCAATCTAAATCTGTCAGATCTATCCTTAAATAGTGACACTTTGTGCCCAGGAGCATTATTGCATCTATCTTCACGGTTTTTTTTCAGTGCCTCCCACTCTACACTATTTTCTTTTCTTGTCTGGGTGCCTGTCCATTACCACTCACTTTTTTTTATTAAGCGATAATCTCAGTGGTACTCTGTTTCAATTGACCCACGTTCACGTCCGTCGACGCCAGTGTTTGTCATGATTCTCAACATTTGAGAAAGTGTGGTGAGTTGCAGAGACAGTAGCGTGTCTTCTACATTCTGTTGCCATCAGCTAGAACGTCTGTTATTGCTCACAGGAGAGGAAGTAGCCTGGGGAGGAAGTGAATGATGGAGAGCAAAGCTGAAAGACTATATGAAAGTCAAATTAACCATTGTCTTCAACATCTGACCCCCTGACCTTGGCGAACACCTGCGCGGGCATCTGGGAGCATGGCATTGAAATGCAAATGACCACGGCCCATTATGAGGGGGCAAAACAATGACGTGTGAACCTAGAAGCAAAAACAATAACAACGATAATTATAATAAATCTCAGTGACTAAGTTCATTTACTGAAATATTCCTGGACAAAAATAGGGTCTCTTTATAAATATAGAGCATAAGACTGACGTGACAGGTGGTTTAGAATGGGAGAGGAAGTGGGTTCTGGGGCAGCGAGAAAGCGGCAGACAGGAAGTGGGCCCGTACGCAAGCCCGCTGCCATGACAACACATGAGCGATTGTGATAATCTGGCAACCCGAGCCTTTAATTTAATATCCACCGGGTCCGCTAAGTGTGCAGTCTATGGGGTGATGTTTCTGCCAGCTCAATGTAATAGAGATTCATTACTACAGGATGAGCCACGACGAGTCGGCGCTTAGGAAGTGACGTGGCAGATACGTGAGTTAGATCTTTGATGGCCATCTCCGCTAACCTTGTCGTGAGACCGGAAGCTAGGCTCAGCGCTAGCATACAACGTTCAGATATATCAGCAAAGTAACTAGAAGGTTTCCCAATAGGACTTTGGTACTAGGGTCACTATCCAGCAGAGTTCGGTAATCTCCCAGCTCAAACACACTCGATTCACCTCCTCTGTTAAATCCATTGTATGTTTGAGAAGGGAGATCACCAAACCAGTCCACCTGGAAACCCCCATAAATAGGGTGAACACCCCAAACCATGCTACAAATACTGGCGAAAACAGGCAGAACACAAAAGAGGCTGAAGGAAATAAGCTCCAATAAAGAGCACACATAGGAGTTATGCCAGTTTTCCAACGTTATGCACAGTTTTCTATGGGAGGCCATGTAAGACCCCCCAGGCAAAGGTCTGGAGTAAATTATAAAGATAAAGATAAACCTTTATTGTCCCACAAGTGGGAAATTCCACATTGTTACAGCAGCAGGACAGCAAACAGAGTATTTAGAAAAACAATAAGTAAGAAGTTGCTTAAAAAGTTACAGGTAAGATAAAGTAAGGCAAAAATAGAATAAAGTAATATACTATTACAAAAAATATAAGAAGTATTTACACAAATAAATAAGGCAAATATAAGAGTGTAAAAGTGTCGACAGTGCAGGGAGACAAGCAATATTGCACAGAAAATTTTTGCACATGTTGCACAGATGAATATTGCATTATGTAGTCGATAGTAACATCTCATGAAGTCTCTTCATTTACAAAGTTATTTAAAAAGCCCAAAAAGTTTATTGTGGGAATTTTTCAGGAGTAAATTTATGTGCCATGGGGGATTTTGGACTACACACATGAATCCTTTCCTCGTGAAATGTTAGTACAATGTGCAGTAGTAGTTGTCTTTAAAAAAAAATTAAGAAAAAACATAGATATCAGTTTCTGGTATCACAACAGCCTATACATCCCACAGGGAACTATCCAATAGAACACTGAAGTTTGAAATGGCCTCGTTGTTTCTTAATTGTACCAAAGAGAGGTACAATGGGGCAAAAAAAGTATTTGGCAGCTAACGATTCTGCAAGTGGTCCCACTTAAAAAGATGAGAGAGTCTGTAATGTTCATCATAGATTCACTTCAACTGTCAATTTCATTGTATAATGGTGCAGAAAATAAGTATTTAGCTCCAACAAACATGCAAGAATTCTGGCCTCACAGACCTGTTACTTCTTCTTTAAGAAGCTCTTCTATCCTCCACTCCTTACCTGTATTTATGGCACCTGTTTGAACTCGTTATCTGTATAAAAGACACCTGTCCACACCCTCATACAGTCAGACTCTAACCTCCACCATGGCCATAACCAAAGAGCTGTCTAACGACACCAGGGACAAAATTGTACACCTGCACAAGACTGGGATGAGCCAATCTACAATAGGCAGCAGCTTGGTTAGAAGAGATAAACTGTTGAAGCAATTATTAGAAAAATACATGTCCCTCGACCTGGGGCTCCATGCAAGATCTCACCTCGTGGGTACAAATGATCTTGAGAACAGTGAGGATTACATTGCTCGTATGCAGTTTTATCCGGCAATGCTAATGACTAGAGGCCTTGGGGCCGAAACGATCTCAACCTATTCTCAAACTTTAAATTACATTACAGACTCTCTCATCTTTTTAAGTGGGACAACTTCCAGAATCAGTGGCAAATAAATAATGTTTTGCCCCATTGTATACGGGTAGTGTAATAGGGCACATAAAGCAGCACTGAATTTCTAAATGCCACATGCCAGAGATACTGTTTCACTTTATACTGTCATTACCAAATACAGGTTCTTCAAAACACATGCTTGAAAGTGTGGAGAAATAGATTACTGCATGTATCCACCACTTTTGATCAACCATTTCCGTAAAGCGAAGGCAAGAAATCCGCAGAGAAGTTCCTCAACCCAAATTCTGCACATTCAGAATGCGGTTCTTCTACCTACGTCTGGTCATCCCAGCACTTTAGACTGAAGAAGCAAGTGTTGGGTTCCTTTTCTTCCAACCCATGCAATGTAATTAGCAGGAAACGAGTGATGGTGGAGGTCAAACATCACATTAAGCACCAGATGGACTCACCTTGGACACTGTGGATGTAAACCTTCAGGCCTGTCCTGAGCTGCTGGTCCTCAACCCTCTCCAACTGTTTCAGCACTTTGTTGAGCGTGCTCTGCAGGCTCTCATGTCTCCTCACTTCGGCCCTGATTGCAGTCGAATGCGCCACTTTAACAGAGTTATTCATATTTGCTCATGGGAGTCTGTCTTACAAAGTTATTCCAGAAACCCAATGGCATCTCCAGCCTCCCTTTCCATGCTCCTCAGTGCTCTGGAACCTGGCAGTGTGGAGAAGCAGAGAAGTAACTTAACTTGCCTGAATTTCCTCTGTGCACATCTGAGTTCACTTCCTGCTTTCAAAAAAGTGTCGCCACTTCATAGGCTGCTCTCTCACAAACAGGACCTTGTGGTGAATTTACCCCAACTGAAAGCAACAAAAAGACTAGCTGCACAAAACAGGGGCCTGGACTAAGACTGGGCCTTATTTCCGTTTTTATTTATAAAGGTACAACATGCAGAAATTATGTCCTGTGTCATTATTAGTGACGTTCCTAAATATTATTTACAGCATTATGTGTTATTTATAATAACACTACCATGACACATTTCCCTGACTCACATGTACAAAAATAATGTCATAATATTAAAAAAAATGTTTTTATATGTTTTAAACATGTAATAGAGTATGGGGGAAAGAATACTTTAAAAAAGATTAATTCAGTACTATGATGGGGCCCTGCTGGATTTGAGCAGCAGCCTCACCAAAGATGCTCTTAGACAGTCTAGATAAACCACTTCACCCAATTAACCTAATGTAACATAGTAGATGGAAGAAGTGGACGATAAGGCCACAATGCAGCATTGCGATATGTGATATCACAGTATTTTATTTCATTTAAAAGCAGTTATTAATATTATATTTCAGCCAATATAACTCTTTTTATTTATATATGTGACTGCACATGGTGTTAATGTAAAAAAAAAAAAAAATAACACACTTGGGCAACATAATTGAAGAACACTATCTGCTATAACTTTATGTCACCCTCCTCTCACCAGCAGTGATGGGGGAGAGGAAGGGCCTGGTCACTAATGCTGATGGTGTTGTGGGGTGTTGTTTCTTTTTGTGCATAATACTCTGCACTTAAACAGTCTGACTACACATAATGTAAATAATGTAAGCACGTTTGCTGCATTTGAATGCTATGTATGAGCCCATGTGTGTTTTAGGCCTGTGTTTCAGATCAGTGCTTTCATTTCGCCACAAAGTGTGAGGACTGTCATGTAAACAGTGACTTGTTATGTTAAACCAGGGGTCAGCAACGGAGCCGCATGAGGCTCTTCAGCACCTTGCTGTGGCTCTGTTTGGCCTTGACAATTTTTTTTTATTTATTAATTAAACTTTTAATTATATATTTTATTTTTGTTTATTTTGTTAGTTATCTTGGAGTTTGAGGTGA
>JBBIGC010000131.1:3642383-3655822 GCA_037576955.1 Lepidarchus adonis | reverse complement strand
GAGACGCCATCTACCGGAATCAAATTCCTTGTATGTGTTTACTCACTTACTTGGCCAATAAACACGATTCTGATTCTAAATATTTATGATCTATTCTGGCAGGGTCTGGAATTGTGCTGGGAAAATGGAGCACCATTTTTCCTAAACATGCTCCTCAGTTGGTGTTTTATTGCACAAGATTAGAGACTGTAACACACTTTTCTAAATCAAGATGATTAAATGAAGATGATTTCAGATTTGTTTTCTATTTTTTTTACAGTTACATCAAATTCATGTACAATGTATAAACACCAATGAAGTAAACTGTTCCGTCTCCATTGACTGAATGTGAAAACTCACTCACTCACTCACTCACTCACTCACTCAACCTAGATTTTCTGGAACTACCTCTAGATGGGAGCAGGAAGTTTCTGATCTGAATCAAGCAGCTTCGGAAATCTTTCCTTCAGTTCAGGACGCCTATGGCCCAGAAGGTTCTCACAGCTGGGGCACCTCTGGCTTAGGCCAGTTATACCAGATGTCATATAATATATCATTAGATTCATCAAAAAAACTAAATGTGCTCGAGGAAAACAGTTTTTACCCAGTTAGGGTAAAATAGGGATATAGCAATGTGGGATCTTTAGGCTAATGGTACGATATTTAACGTGTACATTTCTGATATGGAATTGAGACTCATCTACCAGGATTACTTGATAATATAACTTGCATATGACGTTAAATGTTTAAGCTATTAGGCAAAATGAGAGAAATGTAAGTATTTTGGCATGATTCTCATATTCTTGTCTTATGATAATTGCATCATAAAATATCTGATTGAAATATTGGTCATATCTAAACATCTGTCCGTTGGTGATGCATTTTTCCATCACATTTCCATCACATAAACATCTAACTCTTCACCCGGTTTGTTCTTTACATTTACATCATTTGACATCATCTTATCCAGAGCGACGTACATGGTGAGCGATGGGGGTTAGGTGCCTTACTCAAGGGCACTTCAGCTGCTGTCCGGTTCCGAGAATCGAACCTGGGACCCTTCGGTCACAAACCCACTTCTCTAACCATTGGGCTATGGCTGCCCGATATGTTCCTACGCTAATAAGTTAACATTCTCACCCACATCGGGTGGTTTTATGACATAAAGCAGCCAGCAATAGCCCAAAGGACAGAGAAACCCACATGAATATGAGGAGAACCTGCAAAATCACCACAAACATCTAAACCTCCGGCCTTTTGGCTCTGGGAAAACATCAGTTTGTTTGTTTGTTTATCATCAGTAGTATGGATTAGGTGTTCTTATTGGTCTGCTGGTCCTAAACTGTATGCTGACCCTCCACCCCTCTGTGTTTCAGTGGCAGGCCATCTCTCTGACTGTAATCGAGAAGGTCCAGATTGCAGCCATCATCCTGGGCTCGCTCTTCCTGATCGCCAGCATCTCCTGGCTGGTGTGGTCCTCTCTCAGCCCCTCGGCCAAGTGGCAGCGGCAGGACCTGCTCTTCCAAATCTGCTACGGCATGTACGGCTTCATGGACATCGTGTGCATAGGTAAAGCCGCTGCGCTGACCTCACTCATGAGCTTTACTGTCCTTTCTGACGTAATGTCCAGTAAACCGCAGGTACTACAGCACGAGGAGGTGGATATGTCTCACAAGACACCGTGACTCACTGCAGTAGCCTTTTCTGTTTACTGGCAGCAGACTGTGATCCGTTTACAATAAAGCGGCATAAATTTACAGCACTTTACCAGCAACTCTGCTGCTAATAAATTACTGTACATATATAAAGAACTCAGGTGTAGTAAACACAGCCTTGTCATTTCAGACTAATATTTACAGCCCATTCCTGCCAGCTGCCAGCATCTCCAGAATGAGGGTTGCTAAGCTCACATGGTGACAGATTGCCTCTTAGTGGCTTTCCTCACAAGTGCCCTTCTTGCTCTGACGGCCAGTTTTGAGAGATAGCCTTGTCTAGACAGTGCAGCTTCTGTTTCCTCCAACTGTGCTCACAGGAACATCCCAACACTTGGATGTTCATTTGTAGTCTGTTCCAGTCTTCAGTATGATTTTTGCTGTTCATTTTTACAGCATTCCTTAAGTAGTAATTCAATTATAAGGGGGTCTTTTATCCTTAAAAGGTGCTTTTTTGATGTTTCACAGGTAGAGACCATTTGTAAGCCGACTGTCTCCTCATCAGTGCAATGTCCTTTTATTTTTGTAAACTTCCACTGTACAGGGGTTGAATATTTATGCAAATATCTGTTAATATTTTTGTCTTTTCTTGCATAAAACCATTTAAATATTAAAACTTTATTTTAAAATTATTTTATTTTGAGAGTCAGTTTAAAATAAAAATATAATAATATAATAATATCATTTTAAGAATATACAGTGGGGCAAAAAAGTATTTGGCAGCCACTGATTCTGTCACACTTAAAAAGATGAGCGAGTCTGTAATGTGCTGTGAGACAGAATGAAAAAAAATCACATTGTTTTTAAAAAACACGTGATTTTTAAAGAATTTATTTGTATAATGGTGCAGAACATAAGTATTTGGTCAATAACAAAAGTTCACCTCAATACTTTGTAATGTAGCCTTGATTGATCAAATGTTTCCTGTAGGTTTTCACCAGGTTTGCACACACTGTAGCTGGTATTTTGGCTCTTCACAGCAGACGTGATGTTTTGGGGCTTTCACTGAGCAACACAGACTTTCAACTCCGTCCACAGATTCTCTATTGGATTGAGGTCCACTCCAGAACCTTTAAATGCTTTTTACGTAGTCACTCCTTAGTTTTCCAGGCGGTTTTTGCCCAAAATCCCATGATACATGGCCCCATTCATCTTTCCTTAATACGAATAAGTCGTCCTGTCCCCTTTTCAGAAAAGCAGCCCCAAAGCATAATGTTTCCACCCCCATGCTTCACAGTGGGTTTGGTGTTCTTGGGCTGCAACTCTGCATTCTTTAAAAATCATACAATGTGATATCCTGGATTTTTTTACATTCTATCTCTCACAGTTGAAGTGAATCTATAATGAACATTACAGAGTCTCTCATCTTTTTAAGTGGAACAATTGCTAAATCGGTGGCTGCAAATTACTTTTTGCCCCACTGTATAATAACATATGATAAAAAATTATATGATCATGTTATATTTTTATTGCAGTCCCATAAAAGATTGCTTTATATGTCCAGTATCTCAGGCTATTATGAGATTATGCTACGGCTGCTGTGTAGGACCTTCCCAGTCCTGTTTAATGCATTGTGGAGTAATTGTGTAAAATGACCAGTATTGTATACTTGCTGATGTTTGTCTTTGCTTATCCACACATATATATATATATATATTCTTTCTCCCAGGCCTTATCATCCACGAGGGCTCTTCGGTGTACAGGATCTTCAAGCGCTGGCAGGCTGTCAACCAGCAGTGGAAAGTATTGAACTATGAAAAGGCCAAGGACTTGGGGGACCCCATTAGCTCCAGCAGTAAGGCTGGAGCCCGCGGCTCAAGGGGCAACGCACATGGTTTGGTTGGCGGCAGCAGCCGTGGGAGTGGTCAGCGGGTGCGGAGGCTCAGGACTATCCTCAACCACCATTGCGGCTACACCATCCTACACATCCTGAGCCAGATTCGGCCCAGCGACGGACGGCTGGGCACGGCCACCAATCGCGAGGTGGTCATGCGGGTCACCACCGTATGAGGCCCGGATTATGGCGGGACAGCAGAGGAAAGCAATGGCTAGCGGCCATCTTCTCCCAAATGAGGAAAAAGACCTTTCGTAATTTTTCGCTTTGCAAAGGGGGAAAAAAGGTGACGACTCTGTCTGTCGTGACCGAGGAGAGTTTGAAAAGGCTCAAGTGCATAAACATTGGAACAGGCCTAGTACCGCAGTTCGTGAAAACGAACGAGAACTCCTCCCTTGCGATCGAGCACACGCATTTTTATTTCGTTCCCTCTCCGGTGTTGTTTTCTACCAGTATGGTTTTTACTATGTTTCATTTTCTAACGGAGTGCGGTTTAACGAACTGCTGTACTGCGTATAGTGACTTTAACCGAAAAAAGAGACAAAAATGAAAAAAACGAACAAACGAAAAGGACCTTCATTGTGGTAATGTTTACGGAAGACAAACCAATCGTAACCAAACAGTTAACAAAGGCACAACAACCAGGGAACAAAAGCATTCTTACAATACAATATACTGATGAATACATTTAACAAAATAGTAATAAAATTATAACAAAGGGTAGGGTGCAATAAGACAAAAATGGTTATACAGAGAGTTAAGTACATTCATATTTAAAGGAATCTGATCTTCTCCGCAATAAAAATACCTGTACATTTTACAGTGAACTTTGCATGAGGGTAAAGTTTTATGCCTCCCCGACACGTGGACATGATGAATCTGTTTTATTCAGAATGGTGCTCGTTTTAATAAACACTACTATTCATCAGGTGTTCTGTGAGATACATATAATGAACCATTGAACTGTATAGTGTCTCACAAAAGTGAGAACACCCTTCACATGTTTGTAAATATTTTATTTAATCTTTTCATGAGGCAACATTGAAGATATGACATTTCAATGTGAAGTCGTCGGTGTACAACTTGTATAAGTGTAGATTTGCTCTTCCCTCGAAATAACACAGCCATTATCATCTAAACGACTGGCAACAAACATGAGTACACGCCAATGTGCCCAATTAGCCATTTTCCCTCCCTGGTGTCATGTGACTTGTTAGTGTTACAACATGTCAGTTATGAATGGGGAGATAAGAGTCTTATCACTCTCACACTCTCTCATACTGGTCATACATGGCTCCTCAAGGCAAAGAACTTTGAGGATCTGAAAAAAAGAATTGTTGCTTTACATAAAGATGGCTGAGGCTATAAGAAGTTTGTCAAAACCCTGAAACTGACCATACAGCGGTTTAACAGGACACTCAGAACCTTGCCTACAGTCAAGCATGGTGGTGGGAGTGTCATGGTTTAGCACTGCATGAGTGCTGCTGGCACTGGGGAGCTACAGTTCATTGAGGGAACTATAAATGCCAACATGTGGCATGACATATTAAAGAAGAAGAGCATGATCTTCCTTCAGAAAATGGGCCGCAGGGCAGTATTCCAACATGACAATGACACCAAAGACGTTTTTCATGGCCGGACTAAGCTTGTCACTAGAGCTAAACCCTATTGAGCATCTGTGGGGCATCCTCAAATGGAAGGTGGAGGAGCGCAATGTCTCTAACATCCACCAGCTCCATTATGTTGTCAAGGAGGCGTGGAAGAGGACTCCAGTGGCAACCTGTGAAGCTCTAGTGAACTTCATGCCCGTGAGTTAAGGCAGTGCTGGAAAATAATGGTGGCCCCACAAAATAATGACGCTTTGGGCACAATTTGGACAGTTTCACTTAGGGGTGTATTCACTTTTGTTGTCAGCGGTTTAGACATTAATGGCTGTGTGTTGAGTTATTTTGACTACTTTACACTGTTTCAAAGTGTCATATCTTCAGTGTTGTCCCATGAAAAAATATAATAAAATATTTACAAAAATGTGAGGGGTGTACTCACTTTTGTGAGATACTGTATGCAAGGTGTCTTAATAAAATTCTGCTGTTTTTTAGTGAGATATTTTTATTTCAGGCAATAAGCAGATAGATGAAGTGACTTTTACAGGAAGAAATGTACTGATATAGACAGCTTTCAGCAGGGGGAGCCATTAGGCTTGATTGTCCAATCTCGGAATGTTTTATGAATACATTCAATTATATCAATAATAATAATAATAATAATCTATCCATCCATTTTTCAAAACTCTTTATCTATTTTGGGTCATGGGGAAGCTGGATCCAACAGGACCCATCCCATCGCAGGGCAACATGGAGACAGACAACCATTCACACACACTCACACCTATGGGCAACTTAGAGTAGCCAGTCAATCTAAACCACAAGCCCTTGGACAGTGGGAGGAAACCAGAGAACCCAGAGGAAACCCACACAAACAGAAAGGCACCTGGGGATCAAATCCACCTTCTTACTGTGAGGTGACCACTCTAACCACTGCACCATCATGCTGCCAATAATAATAATAATAGTAATAATAATATACAAATCACCAGTAGTCTCAGGGAAGCTGAATTGATTTCCATACTGAAAAGAAGTAAAGGAGGTATTGAGGAGCGCTGTGGAGATCTGCACTGCTGATTTTAGGTGTAATCCTGATCTAACACACCCAGTTAAAACGTTTTTGGGCTAAAAATGTCTGTCTGATCCTGAATGTTTTCATTAAGACATGCTTTTGCTATGGAGCTCTGAAAACAAAATATTTGAATTTTACGTATTATTCTGCTTGCATATGGAATAACTATCAGAGCTGTTCAACCTTCTCTCCTTCAACCCAATGCAACGGGTCTGGTGACAAACCCTGAGAAGCACTAAAACAAGCCTTTCCAAACGTTCCATCTGCAGTGTCCTCCTGTGGCCTCACACTCATTCTCTGAAATTCTCAGTCTGGCTCAGTTCAAATGGGAACGTGCACATAGCTCCCTAGTTGTGTAGTATTTCTATTAATCGATTTTATTGCAGTTTCTTGGTATTCGTGAAAAAATATCTTCTAGTGCCTAGCACTGAGGAAAAATAGTTCAGAATTCAGAATGTTCCTGTCATCGCTCAGCAACGCACTTTTCCTTTGCTTTTCCTTTACTGAAACTTACCTCCCTTTTCTTGGTCTTTAAATGGTCCCATATTCGCCAAAAACATTAAATATTGAAACCATCATCCATGTTTGCTAACTGTGCTAAAGGCGGAGTGATTTGAAACTGCAAGTCTGAAGCACAAAATCCTGTTGCCATGGCAGCGGGCGTTATTCCGCTGCACTGAGTGTTGTAAAAAAAAACAAAAAACTCCACACGTCCGGGACACCTTCCCATTCAAATTCAACAGAGCGTTCGTTGGTGTTCTAGAAAGGAGTATAATAAAGCATGTTATATACTCTTTAATATTCAAACCCATCGGTTAGCCTGCAGGTCTCTAAGCGATGTAATATTAACAATAAAATCATGGAAAGATCTTTTACCCTGAGCCAAAATGTTCTGAACCAATCAGCCAAAACATTTACACCACTGAGGGTGGGGGTGAGGGTGTAGAAAGCAGCCACACGGGACAGGTCACTGTACACTAGAAACCTTTATTGTGCATATACAATATGTCCATTTATGGAGCGTTACCATGATTTGATCTACTTTAAACACTTTCACATTGTGATAGAATAGTAGAAACAACCATAATTGCACCAGTCAGATTTAATCTGAAAACGAACACACAAAAAAGACTGGAAAATGGCCGACATTGAGCATTGGACCTGCGTTCATAAAAGGCTGCAAAGAGCACTGATCGAAGATCTGATTAGATCAGACATAAACTTCTCCTAAGGCTTCATGAACAGCTGGCTGAAAAACGACATTCAACACAACACACACAAGGTGTTTGACACCATACTAGGCACAGATTCATTTTAGCGTAAACACCATGGTAACCGTTCTTTTTTAAGTACTAATTCTAAATTGGCTTTTTTACGACGCGTGCTACTTCCACTGCACACGCAGGACGAGTTCACGCACTCTACCACTCTACCACTCTTTCCTGGAGCTCAACGTTTTCAGATCATTTTCTTACATGGTTTGCGATGAATTTTCTTTCGTATTTAATCGTTTTGCTGACGCAGCCTAAAACATCTCACTATGTAGCGCCTACGACTCTACATAAACAACATGCAATTGTCAGCACAATATCCATTAACAGACTTGGAAGTCTGGCACAGAAAAGCAATAGAAGTTAATGAAATGCACAGGATATACATTAAAACGTAATATAGTCGCTAATATAGTCAAGGGCACTTGTAAATTAAAGCCATATAAAACAACAAATACACAGACGAAGGCTGTTAAAAGAAGCGCAAACATTTCTTTTGAAATAAAACCAAAATGTAAAGCAGTTAATATCCTGCCCGTGTTCACTAAGAGGGTGACGATGTTAGATGTGAGTGTGTGTTCTGAACACCTACCACTGTTAGGAAGCTAAAGAACAAGAACCGCTACCGTTTATACAGTCACACCTTCCATAAGATTTAGAGAACGAATAAACAGCCAGTTGTTAGGACACACATCAACTGCACATCAGACTTTAGATTCAGTTCCCAACTGTGGTTCTGAAGCCTCCTGCCCTGCACACACACTACAACTTAGTAAGTAGCATTTAGATCATTTCTGCTATTCAAATAACCCATTTTTATATACTTTATGCATTATTATAGAAAAAATAACACACAAAAGGTTTAATATAGATTTGCCCATTTCAGTAAATGAGATGCAATATTAGCCGCTTGCATCCTAAAACTTTAGACATGATGTTTTTAATCTCCATGCTACACATGCCTTATTCTAAGAACTGAATATGTGTATTATTATGGGAAACACTTATTAATTCATTAATAATGGATTACTATTAATTAGCTGACTAGCTGGGCATGTGTACATTATAATAATAATAATAATTATTATTAATATCATCATCATCATCATTATAATAATGATTATAACGACCACTAATTTAAGAAAATGTAGAAATTAAGCATTACTGATTTAAGGATTAAGAACCACTGATTTAAGCTGGTCCTGAAGCAGCAGTTCACTCTTCTTGAACTGAAGTTGGAGTGTCCCAGAATGTGCAGGGCTCAGCTGGGAACTACTAACATAACATGAACATTTCTGTTTTAAAAAAAAACCTACAACAATCTGGTTTATTTTCCATGTCCTCTCCTCTACCAGAATCTCGACGTCTTCCTCTCGTGCTCCTCTCTGGGAGGGCAGGCTTCAGAGGTAAGGGTACTGGTTGAGTTTCCTCTGGCTAAGTGGGTAAGCTGCTGGCCGCTGGTACGGCTGGCCGGGGAGCTGCTGCTGGGACGCCTGCTGATAGTGACCGGAAGACTGGCCCATCAGACCCATGGCACTGCTCTTCTGCAGGAGGCTCAGGGAGGCGGAATAGGGACCAGCGGCTCGCGTGTGGCGGCCTGAGGAAGAGGAGGAGGAGGAGGAGGTGGCCGAGTTGTGCAGCTGGTCCACAGCCTGCGAGACGGACGCCAGTGCGGCAGAGGCAGGGTAAGCATACAGGTTGGGGGCGGAGCCAAAGAGAGAGGCCTCGTGTAGCCTGTAGGAGTGGGAGGAGCCTGGAGGGGGATAGGTGGGCTGACGCCTAAGAGAGCCGCCCCCTGACCTGTCATGGGATGATGACATCACAGACTGCTGCACCTGCAGTGGCATAAGCAGAAAGGAAACAGGTTTAATTCTGAAACTTGTCAGAGGAGAGGACATGTTTTTAATGTAAAAACACCATATAACATTAGAATACATGGAAACTGTCACTGTGACAGAAAATGTCAGGGAAATATGGCTGCTGCTTTTTCACAGCACTGTTAGGATCTTGACCCTGGGATCCAATATCAAAGTGTTGACAGCTGCCCGTCACTTTCACTAACAGTTTACTTTTGTCTAATTCATGAATGTGAATAAAACAGGTTTAAACGACTAAGCCGAGTATGACACTAGTACTGGGGTCCTCGAGTTACATCAGGGCTGTGTTCCTCCAAACGCGAAGTAACACGAATTTCACTGTCAGTCAGAACTCATGCATGTAATGATGCCGTATATTTATTAAACATGAACGAGTAGCAGCATATAGCTGACAGGAGTCTCTCTCATAGGCATTAGTTGTGAAATGTGCCGTGTTTCATGAGAAGCAATGCATTATGGCTTATGTAGTGTCTGGTAATACGGATGGAAAAGAAGTGAAAAGAGAGTTGCATTGTGGGAGTCGTAGTTCGTTAGTGGGACAAGAGTAACCACATGACTCACATACACAGTAATGAAGTGAAACAGTTCCTGACTTTTAGCGTAAAGAGCGTCTTACGCTTGGGAGCCATGATGAAGTTTCCAAACAAGCAACACAAAAAACGAAAGTTAAAAAAAAAATAAAAATAAATAAATAAATAATTAAAGGCAGCCACCTGAATCGTCTTATCTTGCGTGCAATGTAACACGAGGACCCCCTGTAGCTGTGAAGCTTCTGTTTACATTTATATCTTCGTAATACATTTGTAATCCATTTTGCCCAAAAAGACTAGAAGGTCTAAACACTTGTTTTTTCCTCACTGTACTTATTTGCTGCATTCAACAAGAGGCATTTCAATACACTGTGATTGCAGACTGACTATTCTGATTACAACAGAGTATCACTGACATTAAGAGTTTAAAAGCTAGAATAAAACATAATATTTCAACCCAAACAACAACCGTGAAAAAAAATTGTAGCACAAAAACAACTCTCCTGTGACTAACATACAAACACTTCAGAAGAGCAATGGGCAACTCTCAACAGCTGTTCATCATTGGAAAGAGACCACCATTAAAATATCTAATCTAATAAAGTGTCTAATAAACAGTGGTCTTCACCTGCACTTGATGGTAGGTGCACCTGCTAAAGCCAGTGAATGAAGGTACAAGGCGGAAGTTGGAAATAAACTGGTAACTCAGTATTTATTAGGAATGGGCCAAAATATCGATAAGACGATATATCGGCGTCCTTGCTCAGGTGATACAATAATTGATACGCGACAGCAATATCGATATTTAAATGAATAAACATTTGCTGACAATTTGTTTCACTGGTACTTCTTCTCTCCTGTGGGTGGCGCTGCTCGACTGAGTGCAGGAGACTAGGGTGAAAGCTGAAAAAGTAGTTTCCAACAGTGCAGGAGACTTGAGTAAAAGCTGAGGTAAACAACAGGTAGATACAAAAAAAGCTCGTCTGAGACGCCCCAGCCACATTTAAATCTAAAGTCTGAGTTTGGATTTTACAATATTGAAAGGAACAGAGCGTGAATTATTTTGTGACGGCTGTATCTCTGTGCATCTTTTTCTGCACTTCTTTCATTGCAATTGGATGATGCTACTAGCAAACGGTCAAGGTGAGTAAACACACATCGCTGGAGAGCTTCTCTACTCAGTAATCCAAGCGTGCAGAATCGCAAGTCCTCGCCAATATCTAGCACTAGCCGAACTGTCCGACAATAATTCAGTTTAAAGAGTATGGCTCCATAATATGTCCAGTATAGACACGGTTCAAACCAGCGCTGTAGCAGAAGGTGTGTTTCATAGGGAGCAATGCATTGAGTAGTATTAATTTGACTATGTAGTGTTTGATGCAGGAAAATGGGTGGATAGAGTTGCTTTACGGAAGTTCGGTTTTCCATACTTCTTCTCTGATCTAAATTATTGTTCTTTCATTGTAGCTCTCACTTTAGTGATGTCATCTCTGAATTTAAGCTTAATTGTTCCTGTACATGGAAGTTGCTTTGGACAAAAGCGTCAGCCAAATGAATGAATGTAAACGTTAGTAGCACAATGCTAGCGCAACTTGCCAAGTGACAAAGGCGAACAGAAGTAAAGCACTGAAGCTGAAGTAGTGGTTTCTCTGCGCTTTCGACCGTGGTCACAAAGCAAATATGGTAAGGTGACAATATCATTGCTGTTGCTTATGTAAATTAATAACGCATCCTTGTGTTTCTGTGTTATATCACTACGCCACGTCATGTGATATATCGATTATTACAAAATTGCAATATTATCATAATCGTGGGCCATGTATTGTGTATCATATCGTATCGTGAGACCCTGCGATTCCCACCTCTAGTGTATGTTACATAATAAAATGATAGTCAACATTCCTTTGCAACAGTTTACACAGGACATGACCATCATGGTTTACCTGGCTCAGGTTCAGAGGCTGAGACTTGGTGGATGCTGCTCTCTGATGCCTCTCACTGCTGGACATGCCTGACTTATTAGACTGCAGTGAACTTTTCTTAGATTTCCCAGAGGCTGTAGAGATTTGCTCTGAAACGAACACCAAATACAAAAAAAATGATAAGAAGGTAAGAATGATTGAAACACTTCTGACTTCAAGGATACTACCATTAACCTACATTGTTTTTTTTTTATTTAATTGTCAAACTTGTAAATCTATTGGCCTGTTTTGCACTTTGCACATTGTGCTGCTTTATTTCATCTTGGCCAGGACATCCTTGTAAAAGAGATTTTCTAATCTCAATGGATTTTCTTCCTGGATAAATAAAGATGAATTAATTAAATAATTGGGTACTGACCTGGTAGTGCCCCCTCCCATGGCTGGGCCTTAACTGAGGGCATGACCACAGCCAGAGACTTGGACAGGTGACTGCTGCTATCCACAAAGTTGGGCAGGCGCTTCGGACTGAGGGGGCTGCAGGTGGACGAATCTGAGTCCTGAGAGTCATGGACTGTAACACAGCTGATGACATTCGCCCTCTGGTTCACACTACAACTGAAAAGCAGCATCAATATCAATGAGCAGCGGAGTTGAAACGATTAGATGGGCTTAGAGTGGTAGTGTGTCAGCAACATCTTGTGGTCTTCACTTAGCTTCTTCAGTGTTGCACTGGCTAATGCAGCTGAAGCAACCAATCAGGATCATGCAAACGTGTTATGTTCTGAAGTTTCACCTTGTGGGTGGGACCTTGGTGTCGTCCTCGTCCTCTGTATCACTGGGGATGGTGATGATGCTTACTGCGGGACTGGGCGTGTCCGAAATGACGATTGGTTGAGAGGGATCACCACTGTTTTGCACACCAGAGGAGACAGGCCTGAGACAGGACAACATGGAGAGGGCAGTAGGACACACAACTCAGTTTGCACTCTATACAGAGCCTACAGCACTGGATTATTCATCAGTCCAGTCACTTAATTGGAGAAAACTGAGAGCTTGAGGAGGTGGGTACCTGGCTCGGGTCTCTGCATGACGGCCTTTTGACCGCTTGACCCCGCTCTGCTGCGCTCGACTGCCGGCTACATTGTGAAGCTGTGAGGTCATGTGACAGCCTTGTGCAGAATCTTGTTGTGGGGCTTCACACTGGTTGCCGTGACGCTCCCTGGTAATGCATTTGAACAGGACCATGCGTTAAACATGCCACCCTCACCACTTGACTGAACTGACCAGGATATTCTAATAGAAGGAGGTGGAATGAATAGAGAATAGAGAAATCAGTATAAGCAGTATTTCATGGAGTCTGAGTCCAGCTTGACGGTTTGTAAAAGTTATTGTGCTACATTTGTATCAATGAAAGCATTATCCATAACTTCCAACAGTTTGGCTCATGTTCGAAACTAACAGGCAAGTCTAAGGCCTCATTTACACTGCAGGTGTTGATGCTCAGTTCAGATTTGCTGCCTATATCTGATTATTAGTTTACACGTGTTTTAAATTGTGACCAATATCTGATTCGCCTGTTTACAGTTGCTATAGCAAAGGGGCGTTGTTACACCACACAGTAGCCAAGATGGACGAACG
>JBBIGC010000131.1:3606744-3626273 GCA_037576955.1 Lepidarchus adonis | reverse complement strand
GGGTCATTTGGGTAGTTTGTGTTGTGATTATGATTTTAAAAGAGTAAACACAGTTGATTGATAATAAATGGCTTCAGCAAAACACCAACCATGAGTGAAAGAAAAGTTTTTGTGTTCATTCATATTCACTGAAAAATGATTAAGAAATAAAAAACTGCTATTTATCTCAAAAATGAAACGTGTCATTATAGTAACTTAACCTTGGGGTAATATAACAAAAAATGCCACCAACATAATAATTATCATTAAATGAAAAGTCTTATGTTTATTATACATATTTTGGTAAATATTTAGAACAAAATCTATTTTCTACTTTTCAAATAAAATCATCTACTAAATATTTAAATGTAAGTTTACTCAAGTGCAATTTTATATGTTAATTCATCTGTTTTGCTTCAGTAAACGAGACGTTTAATTACATACAACCGATTAAAACCTCAACCAAATACTGAAGAAATAAAAAATTCCACTTTGTGAAACTGTAATACTTCATAAGCATTTAAACATGGCTTTAGGTTTTTACTGCAGCTTAAGTATTGTGATAATATCCCATCATGGGTGAGTGGAAGTACCTGAAGGAATGGCGGAAGTGAATACTTCTCCGCTTCAGCTTCTCTGGATTGTGCGATGCCATGTGGGAAAACTCTCTGAAGATATCCAGGTAAGTGGTGTCGCCTGAAACGGATGGGAACACAACCACAGGTTTAACACATACCTCCATAGAAAAGCCACAGACAGTAAAAGGAAGTGTTAAAGGGTGATACCATCTTCCACATTTTTGTTTAATAAATGAATAATATTTAAACCACACCACTGAAAGAGATTTAATGAGACATGTTCCATTCTGGAGAAACAATTTTTTCACAATGGTGGTGATGGTAACCAGGTGTTCAAGTACAAAAAACTATATTGTTTTATGATACTTTTGCAAATACATTTGGCCCATTTCTTTCATTTTCTTCTTTTTCATACATGATCCCATATCACCCATTATGAGTTCTGGCTTCCACTGGATGGTTAGATATTTTAAATTTACCACTCGTCACCCACATTAAAGACCCCTGTCTCAACTGTCCACAAATTCAATTAATCAGACTCCACCATGGTCAAGACCAAAGAGCTGTCTAAGAATGTCAGGGACAAGATTGTAGTCCTGCACAAGGCTGGAATGGGCTACAAAACCATTAGCAAGAAGCTGAATAAGAAGGAGACAACTGTTGGTACAATTGTTTGAAAATGCATAGGACAAATTCACAGCATCAATGGGAGGATGGACGGGGCCACGTACCATAACATCTTGAGTGACAACCTCCTTCCCTCTTCCAGGACACTGAAAATAGGTTGTGGATGGATCGTTCAGCACGACAATGACCCAAACCATACAGCCAAGGCAACAAAGGAGTGGCTCAAAAAGAAGTGCATTAAGGTCATGGAGTGGCTTGGCCAGTCTCCGGATCTTAATCCTACAGAAAACCTGTGGAGGGAGCTGAAGCTTTGAGTTGCCAAGCTTCAAAACCTTAATGATTTAGAGCTGATCTGCAAAGAGCAGTGGACCAACATTCCTCCTGATATGTGCGCAAACCTGGTCATCAACTACAAGAAACATCTGACTTCTGTGCTGCCAACAAGAGTTTTCCACCAAGTACTAAGTCTTGTTTTGCTAGGGGATCAAATACTTATGTCACTCAATGAAATGCAAATTAATTTATATATTTTATATAATGTGATTTTCTGGATTTTCTGTTTGATTTTCTATCGCTCTCTGTTAAAATAAACCTTCCATTAAAATGAAAAAAAATCAGGTATAGTCTTCAATAGACTACTGTTATAGACAATAACAGTTGAGCTTTACCACTGTGTTCAGATGCGTTAATAAGCACGAGTTGGTGTTAGGTTCTATAGCAGGTACTAAGGTCAAAGTCCCATAAGCAGACCTACATTCCATTAAGAACTTCAAACAAAATCCAGAGAAGAAACCGAGTGCTACTGCTCTTGTGGAACTGGATCATGTATTTTTGCAATTATTAACGTATTCTTTTATTCTTCTACACTGATTTTATTACACTCTACATGACATGTTTGTAAGTCTTTTATAACCATTACCATTTACCTACATTAACATTTTTAAAGCTTTATTCCAATTGTCTGTTATTTCAGCGATTTCTTCAGTTTCACCCCAGAAAGTGTAACCACACTTGTTGGAACACACTTCAGTTCCCTGATCAAGCACACCTGCTTCAACTCACCTGTTAATAGCCAGGTTATTAGTGTTTGAGGAGGAGAGCCATTGAACTTCCAGTCAAGGATTGGCATTGGGCATCTCAGATGTAGATGTAACATGACCTACAGTAAAGTGTTACCTACATTATTTATCATTTAATATTATTTTTTCCCAACAAAATATAAAAAACTACCCTACGCTGTGCCCTTGTAATATTTCTATCTTCCATTTATAAATGATTGTATAGAAAATAGAAAATTAAACACCGCCATGAACTTTTGCTTGTTGACAAGAGAGCACTCCATGTTTCTAAGTATGAGGTCATGCTTTGAACAGCACTGTAGGAGAGAGTACAAAAGCCCAGCATTAACTACCATGGCATCTGCTCTCACTGAATCCTTGTGTTTTACTTTCTGGTTGCCCAGGGAGGATGTAAGGGAGCGGAACGCTCTGCTGCCCTGTGTGCTTTTCTCAGGCCGGTGGAGGCCGGTTAAGTGAGGCCAATGCAATAACTCTGGACACTGAACAACAAAGCTTTCAGTACAACAGTGAGGCTTATGTACATGATAGTGGTTCTACAGTAGGTTCACTGTTGCTAATTCTACAAACAATGCTGTGTAAATGGGGCCGACAGTGTTGCTTCAGTGGCAGTGTTTGCTGCTAGAGCCAACAATCGACCATCAGCAGTTTTAAAGTGATTGGTAAAAAACACAGTAGATGATTAGAACCTTGGGTACTACAAATTGTGGCATTTCTGGGATTTTAAATTGGGGAACCGTATATGACCCTATAAAGATCATGTGGCCTGTGGCCTAACATGCTTTATTACTATGAAAAATGGGAAGCAAGAGAAACCAAAACCAGTAGCTTCACCTAAAACACTACAGTATTGAATCTTTTAATTTACGCTAATCAGCCACAACATTAAAACCACCAACAGGTCAAGTGAACAACATACATGGGCAGTGGTGGCCTAGTTGTAAGGGCCTTGCACTTGTGATTGGAGGGTTGCAGGTTCAGGTTCTAGCCCAGGCACCACCAAGGAACCCCCTCAATTTTGATTGTGGTGCACTTTCTGTTCACAACACACTCACTTCATATTTCAATGTGATACCTGTCAGTGGGGTGGGATACGTCAGGCAGCAAGTGAACATGGGTGCATCTCCAGAACCACTAAATAAGCGACAGGGTCATGGGTGCTCAGGGATCACTGATGCTCATGGAGAGCACAGACTAGCCCACCTGTCCCACAGAAGAGCTGCTGTAGCAAAAAATTTAATGATGTCTCTGGTAGAAAGTTGTCAGGACATACAGTCAGAGTCTGAGGGGCTAGCATATTAGTCAATATTATCTATTATCAGCCCTTGAAAATATCAGAGACTTAACAAAATGTTATTTCAGTCCAGTTCAAGTGTCCGAGTCATAGTGGCTTTCTGGCACTAGCTCGGATCCAAAATAAAGGAAATATTAAAGGGCTCATAATCAAGAAAAACAAATTTTTTTTTCAAAATGATTAATAAAGAAAATAAAGATTTGAAGCTTTAAAACTGTTAAAATTACAAAATGTTCTGTTCACTGTCCAGTCCATATACTGTACCTAAACTAAACTGCAAAAACAGGTTTTGAATTCAGTGTTACTGTTATAAAAAAGCAGCATCTGAATTAATCAGCCTATAATGGCTGAGCCCATTTACAGTGAAGTTATAGACTGTTCCAGTCTGGACAGCGTTTGGAATTAGGACCAGTACATGGCAGCCAATCAGATCAGTTAATTTGTGTAGATGAGTCTTGAACGCAAAGTAATGATTTTATTTCTAAAGGATAGTGTAGGAACATACTTAGGTAAAATGCTTTACATGAAAATGTTTTAACCTCAAGGAAAAACTCTAATAAATGATAAGATATGGGCCCTTTAAAGTCTGGAATCTTATGACATTCAATACTGGCGGGATGCACATGACAAAGTAAAACTTTGCAACTTTGTAGTGTTTAAATACAATCCCGATCAAAAGCTTAAGACCACTTGACAAATGGCAAAAAGTCAAATGTTGATGGTTGGATCTTAACAAGGTTCTAAGTAGAGCTTCAACAGCTATAAGAAGAAATATGAGTGAGACAAAACATTTTTGAGCAATTTATTGAAAACAATTGAAACAGTTGATCAAAATCTTAGGACCACATGCCTTTAAAAGCCAAATCTGTGCAAAAATGGATTCATTGCCATTTTCTGTCAGGTTCTCATGACATTCTGATGGGAAAAGCAAAAAACGTTCCCGGTTGTTGAACTGCATAAGCAGGTCTCTCAGCTCCATCACTGCTGAGGTGAGATGCAGGATCACAGTCATTTGGAATCTTAAATGATCCTGAGGTTATGGAACAAAAAATGTCACCAGCACTGAGCTGGAGGATCCAACTGGTTGTCCATCAAGACACTGGGCGATCCTCGACCCAAATTAAGGCCCATAGCCGTCAGATGGCATCTGAGACTGAAGGGCTTCAAAAACCTAATCTCCTTGAACACCACAGATCTGGCCTTTTGGACACTGAAAGGCGGAAGAAAGTTTTATTCCCTGATGAGAAAAAATGTGATGGTCCTGATGGTTTCCAACGTTACTGGTGTGTGATACCACCTGAGATGTTTTCTACACACCACAGTGGAGGGGGAGTCATAATGGTCTGGGTGCTTTTTCCTTCAGTGGAGCTTCAGGAGGTGCAGGGGCATCATACGGCCACTGGCTTTGTCCAGATGTTGCAGAGAGCATCACTCATGACTAAGGGCCCTTGTCTGTGGGGTTTAACGACTGAGTTTTTCAACAGGACAACAATACAGTACACAATGCCTGTAGGACAAGGGACTTCTTCCAGGAGAAGAACATCACTCTTTTGACCATCCTGCATGTCTAAATCCATTTGAGAACCTTTGGGGATGGATGGCAAGGCAAGGTACGAAAATGGACAACAGTTCTAGACAGTAGATGTTCTTCGTTCTGCATCTTCATCACTTGGAGAAATGTTCCCACTCACGTCATGGAAACACTTGCATCAAGCCTAAAGTGATGAACAATAACGGTGAAGCTACTCATTACTGCGTTCATGCTTGGAACATTGATTTCTGTTTTGGTTTTTTTGGAGGTGTGGTCCTAAACTTTTGATTCAGTTTAAGTGTTGTTGTTAATAAATTGCTCAAAAAATGTTTGGTCTCAATCTCATTTCTTCTTGTACTGTAGCTGTTGAAGCTCTATATGGAACCTTGTTAAGATCCAACCATGCAACTTATCATTTTTTGCCATTTGTCAAGTGGTCTTAAACTTTTGATTGGGACTGTATTTGGTGAATGACCTGCTTTGTGTCATATTTATCCAAACACCCATTGAATCTCTTCTGGAACTGTCATTGGTCCATATGATCACAAAACAC
The DNA here is from genome assembly GCA_037576955.1 of Lepidarchus adonis. NCBI lineage: Eukaryota > Metazoa > Chordata > Actinopteri > Characiformes > Lepidarchidae > Lepidarchus > Lepidarchus adonis. The sequence continues at coordinate 3,620,635 of JBBIGC010000131.1, read as the reverse complement.
GACACACTGTTGTGGCTGCTAAGAAGCCTTATTTGCAAATGGCCGTCTGTTTCAGTATCATTAGTGTAAGATCAAAATCACAGTAACAATAAACGAACAAGATGAACCACAATGTGATTCAAAATATCACAATTTCAGTTGTTTTTAGTGTTAGTTTTGGTGATATTGAAAAACTGCAGTGCACCTTAAGAACAAAATCTAGTCTGATTCCAAAGAATGCGTTAGTTAAGTTAAGTTAAGTTGCCAAACTCGTACCTTCATGTCAGAAAATATAGGTGAAGCGCTAGATTTTTGCATTGAAGTTATTTACTAGGTGGCGCTATATCAGCAATAAGTCATAACGAGTTAGGGTCACGTCCCACTAGAGGCCAAGTTATACAATATTTGACATTTTTGCTAGTGGTTAGTGGCTTCCCTATTTCAGAGAGACACCCACCTGGAGACACAACCCTCTAAAATCACCGCAATTTACTGCTTTTTTACTATAATTTATCCTATTTATCTTATCTTATTATACTGCTTTTCATTTTAATTTTTTTTGTTACCATTGTACTTTTTATGACTTTTGTAATTTTTACCTTGTATCTTTAGTATTTTTGAAATTTTGTATTTTTATTAGTATAAGATATATGTTTATTTTTTGTCACTGTCTCTATGTTGCAGTCGCTACATAAGCAATTTCCTTAGGGACAATAAAGTTTTTATGATTCTGATTCATTTTGTATCTGCCACATGGGTCTACAATCGGGCCAAGTTTCACGTGGATTGGAAAAATTGGAAGAAAAAAAACTGAAAAATATTCTATGGCCACCGCAGCGCAGCCATAGAAATACACTATGATTCTGAACTGTTATTATGGTCACTGACCAATGAAATTACCCATGAACTATTGGAATCTTCGGATAAAACATTTCATCCACATGGTTTTGACAATTTACAAGGTGCACTAACTGATATTCACTAACTTTTAACTGGCAGTAATGTGTGTTTCTGCAAACTGAGGGCTAGTCAATGTTAGTCAGGTGTGAATGCAGTCGCGTTAGCCAGAGAAAGATTGAAGAAAGAGGAAAAGAAAAGGCACAAAGCAGAGAAAGGGTTTACGATTTCAGTCACATCTTTTCTTTATTTTCATTCTTTTTTATCTCTGTGTTGAAGACAACAGAAAAAGGACAGGAAGAAGCAGAGCAGAACAGAACAGAACAGGTATCAGTGGTTTAGTTCACAGGAGAATACTCAAGAGTTACGAGGTTTCATACAATAGTTAAACAGAATTCACACGATTTTAATAAGACACAAACCCAATAGGACAGGAACAGTGTCGGCGGCACAGCTGAAAGCAAGCAGTACAAGTGTTAGTTTCACTCATTATCTATCTACACCAGAAAACTCCTCTTTTCTTGATCAACTTTCTTTAAAACCTTCGCTTGTTTTTGGTCACTCGAGTTTAGAATATGACTAGAATATGTTTCGCTTGTCCTAGATTTAGTCTCCTCGCTGGAAAGTGGGCGGTCCTACGCTTGCCGATAGAACAGAACATGGATAACCATACAAAAGTGCTAGAAAACTGGTTCACTGGTCAGAGACAATGGCAGGCAACCAACCAACCAGCAGCTCGGAAACTTCCACCGTCAGGAGCGAGTCTGTAACAGTCTAGTCGGCCTATCAACATGAACATGAACATGAACATGTCACCTCACAGAGTCTGGTGCGGAGATTGTACAGCAGGTTTCCTCTACATCACCTTACGGATAAAAACGAGTCTGTGGTCTCTACTTATCAGGGCAGTAGTGTGGACGATAGCAGAAGACAGTTCAGCTCATTTTCTCTTGATTTGCAAGGGTGGGTGATATGACAAACATGATACAGTGGTCTACAGAAACCTGTCAGATGTTCATTCCACAGAAAAGCCTGAAATATAAAAGTTATGTAATGATAATGTAAAAATAAACTGATGATAAATGGGATTTCATACATTTTTACTGTGTATCTATGTTTCGGAACGTTCTGGAACTTGATTCATTATTTATGAACAAGTAACTATTCAGCTTTTTTAATTAAGTAGCACAATTACAATAAATGAAAATTAGCTAATTGCAATTTTGTCTATTATTATAATCATTATGTTGTGTACAGTGTCCTTGAGTGTTTTGAAAGGTGCTTTTCAAATAAAATGTATTATTATTATTATTATTATTGCGTAATAGTTCTGTTAAAAGTTATTTCTGCTAAGAAAAAGTGCACAGAATCAAATTATATTATTATTATTATTATTAATCAAATTTCTGAATATTATATCCACAATCCTCGGCTAACTGCTGCTGATAGAACTTTAACTCTCTCTGCAGCCAAGTTAGATAAAGAAGTCTCTGCCATTATTACTACACGACTGAATGATTGAATTCAGTGAAAGTGATGAAAGTTGAAACAGAAAGTTTTCTGTTATTTACCTATAATACAGTATAATTCACTTAATTCATTCATTTAAAAGAAGGAATAGAAAATAATACAATATTGTTATTTATTAGAACATTTTAAATGTAGTAATAGTGTAATATATGGGGCAGTCTCTAAAGATGTGGAAAACGTTCATAAATATAACACCAGATTGTTTCATCATCGACAGAATCCAGTGACAATTTAAAAGTGATTTTCTAAGTTGTGTGTGAAAATCAGACTAAGATATCTTAAATATTTAAAAATGAGGAAATGTTACCATATGAAAGGTTGTGGCTTCACCACAAATGCTTTGGTCAAAGGTTAATGGAAAATAGGAATTGTATCATTTAAATGGTTTACAAATGATCTGGATTAATATGAAAGGCTACATTAATGTGCAACGTAAATACCAATAATGTCAGGTTTACTTTAAATCAAAAACTACTAAATAAACAGGTTTTACTTTGTAAAGAATTTATATTTCACCACATTTTTGAAGAGCAGTCTGTCAGTGTCATTTAAGCACTGATGATAGTCAGTAGTCAGTAATTTATGATCATAATTGACAAATCGACTGTCATATCGCCCACCCTGAGTAAGAACAGTAATGGCACGACCCAAGGTGATTATATAACTGCTGTGTGAGCAGAGTAACAGCGCTCTACACTAACATGGGGCTGTAGACCTTCTCTCCCAAAGCCTGGGGCCACATCTGACGTCATCTGCCCTGCTTCTGCACTCGTGATGTCATTCTGTGGATATATTAGTCCTGCATATACTATATTTATAGTGAAACTACATAAGCAGTCATGATGCCAAGCCCACAGACACAGCAGGGGCCCGTCTTCCAGTTTTGGCCTTGGGCCCTGTGTGTAAAACTGTACCACAAAGCAAAATATTCATATACACAGATTTAGGTAAAGTAGAACACAAAGCAAAAGGGTTTTTGAAAGTCCAGGCCAACAGCAACCCCATGCATTATAGACAATATATATATAAACAAATAAAAAATCATTTTACACCCTAGTACCAGCTGAAACATACAGTACGTACACAATCAACATACACTACATACATGATTGTAAAAACAACTGGTTTGTTGAGCATCTTTGCTTTTATCTTCTGAAAACTGGCTTCTTTTTCTGTCCGTGTGGATTGTGGATCCTTTGGATATTTAGCAACGCTGAAATGTATTTCGCAGGTCATTTGGGTGTGAGTTTGTCGATGTCTAACAAAGTATGTCAAGTTAAAAAAATACTATCTTCACTGTTTCAATAAAACAATACAAAAAATACAGAGTATCTGTATTCAAATCATCATTGCACTATCGCTCTGATAATAAAATCCTGTTCAAAGCATTTCTAATCTCAAGCTCCCATCCAAACCAACCGACCAACCAAACGAAGAAATCATGAGAAAAGTGCATAATAGTTCTTTTTTTTAGATCTAGTCGCCTTTTTTCCTTTAAATACTTACTAGGTCTCAACTAAAACATTTTAGTGTATATTTTAGTGTCTACAACATTTGATACATCACAGTTATATGACCCAACGCCACCAAGGTTCATGCGTTTCGTATCGCAGAATAGTCCCTCAAGGCCCAGTCCCTGATTGCACTACTTACAAACTGTACAAAAGCTACAGCTGCTTCAAGTGTAATACTGTCGGCAGTGTCACTACGTCTACAAAAGAGACAATGTAACCAAGAGCAACAGTGGTACTGCTGTGCTCCGAAAGAGAAAGGAACGTTGAAAGAAAAGTGTTAAAGGAACATTCCAGCATTCTCCACCTACATCTGTAAAGTACAGGTGATTACCATAGACCCGTCCCGGAGTTTCTGAGATACTGAATGGTGCTTGTATACATTACAAATAACCTTTATTTCCTATTTTTTACTCTAGGAATAAACGGCAAACGTTTGTAGGCGAATGTCTATACGCTCCACTTACACCAATCAGCTATAACATTTTGCCTATTTTTGTGTATCAGAACCAGCATTAACATTTTATGCAACAGGAGCTTCTCTTTGGGACCGGCCCACACAGGCTAGAAGTCACTCCCACATAAATCAATGACACTTGGGTGTCCTTAACCCTGTCTCCGACTCAACAGTCAACCTGCTGTTCGGCAGATGCTCTGACCATCCTGGTCAAAGTGGCCTAGGCCCTTACGCTCCTGCTTTCAACACATCAACTTCAAGAACTGACTGTTTTCTTGCTGCCTAATATATCCCACCCACCTGACAAGTGCCATACTCAATGTTAGTCACTTTACAGTCAGTAGTCATAATGTTATGGCAGATATCAGCTTAATAGAGACATTGGACAGTGTGGGACACCATTGCAACCACCTGGAACATCACCAGCAATAGTAGAGCAACTGCTTAAGCACTGCAATCACTCTGTACTTTTTTCAGCAAATGTGCTTTTCTTGTTATAACCACTACTACAGGCTGGCGTCTTCAAAACGCCCTTCTAACAGAAGCCACTGCTCAATACATACTCGGCTCTTTAGATGAAGTGTTAGGAGCAACACAATAAAAAAAAAAAATCAGGAACTTTCCACTTTCCTGCAGCACTTACAAATAACCTCACTGAATTTCCACAAATCCTACCCTTTGGAAAAGCAGCCTCATCTCTAAAATTTTACCATTTTACAGCTAAAGAAAAGTTTAGGCACCCCTTCTCAAATGACACCGCTCATCTTTTACATGAGTGAAAATAATTCCACATCCTATTCAGACACCACACTTTTCATGCACATCAAACAACAACCATAACCCTGTGCAAAAGTTACGGCTCATCATTCTGATATATAAACAGAAATGCTGCAGTACAGTTTGCTCCATGTAGAGGACGTTTGGTTTACTTGCGCTGGGTTAGTACGAGGCCACGGTTATTATACAGAAAGACATGCGGCTGGTCAATGCTGGAGTGTCCCTTTAAATGTTATACTGTTAGTGTCCTCTGGCAGAAACCAGAAGTGATTATTATTATAAGACAGGAAGTAACAAGCAGGGAGGTGTGGGAAGTTCAGAAGAATGAGAAGCTGGTCCCATGGTGCTGCAGACAGGCCAAGTGGAGATGCAGGGTCTATTTAAATCTTTACCTGGTTGTATCACACATGTACCCAGATCTTGTCAAGCTGATTAAACCTGCTAGACTTTTACTTATAGATCTGATAGCACCTTATAATGAGTGGCAGTGTCAGTGATACGTTTGGATGGAATGTGCAGCACACTATTGAAACTGGCAGCACCTTTTAAGCTAAGTGATTAACTGTAGACTGAAAGAGAGCCAGAAATATCCATAAAGATATTCTGAACCCCAGTTTAGTCTAAAATAAACCAGCAGTGACATCTTTGTCATCTAAATGTGATGCAAAACTCCCATTCTGCCAAACCTGCCCCTCAACACTGGGCCTGCTGCTTATATTGCGTTGATCTGCTCCCTGTACTGAAGGGTCATGTGTGAGTCAGGGGATTAGAGCTAAGAGAGAGAGACAGCATGTGCTACACTGGGACGTCTAGCACTCAGCTATGTTGAGGCAGATGAACTCCTGTATGCATTTCTTGTACTGCTGTTCTGTGGGGCTGCTGCTGGGATATTGACCTGGCTGCCCGAACGGACCCTCGGATTCCCTCATCTCCTCATTCATTCGCGCCAGACGAAGCCTAGAGTAACAGAAGAGATGTTTTAGAGCTACAGGTTACAACACGTGGGTGCAAATACATGGCCTAATGCATGAAAAATGTTTTTAGAGACGTATACATGTATGAAATATATATTTTAAAGTCATTCATGAGAGTTAGGGTACATGCAAGGCATAATAATAGGATATTACACTAAAAAATGAATTAAAACCAATACTATTCGCCCAATTCCTGTGTTCAAATGCTGCCATTTGTAACAGTCCATCTAGTATCTAATTACCTCGACAACAATAGACCCAGAGAAACACCCTGTCATGTGCTAGTTAACACTCACAGTGTGACGATGTCAGCGTTAGCGGCCTGCACTGCGATGCTGAGAGGATCCTGACCATCATCATCCCCATCGTTCTGGGTGGCTCCTCGTTTCAGGAACAAACAGACCTGCCTGCAAAACACAGGGCCAAACGCACGCTCAGCTGTTTGTACTGTACTGGAAATCTGTGTGTGGCTGTGTGTGTTTCTACACACCCTGTGTGTCCTAAATACGTGGCATGGTGCAGGGGGCCTCTTCCTCTCAGGTCTCTTTGGTTGACATCAGCACCATTTTGCAGCAAAAATTCACAGGCTATTAAAGAGCCCTATTGGGGCAAAAAAGAATGAGTCAGAAATATATTGCAGTATAAAACAGAGAAGACATATACCTACATATACCTATATATCCACAGTGTTCTATAACTGATAATCTGTGAATATACCACAGGTTGATTCTGTATGCCACTCAGTTCCTATCTGCAACTTAATGTCTATTTTATTTTATTTTATGTTATTTTGCCTGTATGTCGGTCTCTCTGTGCTGTTGTAGCGTAAGCAATGAACTTTTCTCATTCTGATTCTGAGGTCTGCTTAAGGTCACTGTTCTGTGAAAATCACATAAAATGATATGAAAAGGCAGAAACTTATTACAATATGTAAAAATTTGAACATTTGTCCAAATTAAAATTCAGGCTTCAATATGTCCGACCCTGCATTCGACTGAACCACATTTTAGAAATTTAGAAACAAAATTTAGATGTGGTTTGAGTGGGTTGTTCATTCTTCAGGCAAGTTTTGTTCATTTTTAAATGTACATATACATGTTATATAAGTGTTATGTCACAGTATTTTTGCAGACCGGCAGTTAAAGAGTTGTGGATACAAACAACAAAATAAAAAGGTACGACCAACACAAAAACTGTGGTATTTTGTAAATATAATAATAAACGCGAATCCACTGTGTAATTATGTAACTTTATTAGCAGCGTCTTCCTGAAATGCACTAACAACGATCAGAGTAACATCCTCCTTAGAGTAACGTTCTCAGTGCTGTTGTGGGGGTTTTCTGCCATGACTTTCATCCAGAATAACGGCAGTTGAGTAAAGTTGAGTCTCTAACATACTCAGATGCTACGGATCGATATCGTATTAAAAAAAGTTTAAATTTATGTACGGCCTGGTATCGGCTGAACAAAATTTGACATGCTTCTCTGTCAAAATACAGAACAGCTAATACTCCTAGAAGAGGCACCTCATTACTGCCCTCAGCCAGAAAATTATTAAGGTTGTCATAATACCAAACATTGTTTTGAGGTATGAAAAATCTCAATTTGATGTAATTTGTCAAACTACGACATTGAAAACACTGTTCTGTTGACTCACTCCAATCACAGCCTGGATGAGGGGGCTCTTGCCCTCGTCCTCCTCGTTGATGGAGTTGACGTCAGCCCCATGGGCCAGTGCTTCAGCCATGACAGGTAGGTTACGAGCCTGACAGGCCTTATAAAGCAGTGCTCCTGGATGAAGCTCACGCACGTCTTCTGGATCGGACGTCTCTGGCTCCAGCTCCGTCTCGCCGCTCGAATCCTCAGACACTTCACACTCTGTGCACAAACACACGCAACAAAACGTTGGTGCTTCAAAGAGGCACTCACTTAAAAGTAGTAATCAGTCAGTTTCTGCACAGGTCAGTAGAACTCACCTTCCTCTGTGACACTGTCCACCACGGAACCGAAGAGCAGGACATCGGTGCTGCCGTCAGTGCTGCCGCCCAAACCGCTGTCACTGCTCAGACCTGCAGGACCAACAAACGCCCAAACATGGACACGTTACTCATGGCCTCAGCACATCTCCCCTTCTGTACAAGAGTAATATTGATCGTGAAAAGGTGATTTCCCTAAACTCAACCAGCCAAGACATGTTCAGCTACCAGGCAAATGCAGTAAGTAATGGAAGGTCAATCAGCACTGTCCACTTCCAGTTATTAAGTGTCTGAAATAGACCTGTTAATGTGGTTTCTGACACTGAATGACATACTGTCACAACACAGGATTTACATTTTCAGCTAATTGCAGAAGCTGGGTCAGATCTCAAAACAGCCTGATTTTCATATTGGTCCATATTCAAATTTTCATTGGTCCATTTCTAAAGATAATAGTACAGACAAATGCAAAAATTTGTGACACAGGTCAGAATCTTATTTTAATATGTAAACATTTGAATATTTGTCCAAATTAAAATTCAGGCTTCGACTGAACCACATATACATGTCTGAATGGCCTTGAAAATTTAGAGGTGGTTTGAGTGGGTTGTTAATTCTTCAGGCAAGTTCTGTTCATTTTTAAATGTACATATACATGTTAAACTAGCAAAAATACAAAAAATGTGATTGAAATCTAAATCCCCACCTACACTTAAACATTGGATTAATGATGTCATGAAAATGTCTTGAAAAAAAATTTATATCATATACTGGGAAAAATCTTAAATTCAGTCATATCTGGCAACCTGTTATCACATTAATTGAACAAATGGATTCTAATGACATCAAAATGATCTGAATCCTACTATTCTACTGCTGTCCCCCCTTTAAAAAATATATAAATCATATATTGTGTCCATTCACCATTATATGTTTGTCTGTTTGTTTCATGTATTTTCAAAATACAATAAAAAGATTTGAGAAAAAATTGCCTGCTTATTTTAGCTTTAAACTAAAGAAGAAAACGTCAAAACAAGTCTTCTCTGATCAACTACACTGCAATTAATGGGAAAAAAATCCTGAAATTGTGTAACAAAGAACTTTACTTTCCATCTGTCAGAGAGAAGATATCAAATCACACACATCAATATTAATTTTCTCAAAATATGGCCTTTACGTCAGGTGTATTTAGGAACCGCTCCCCTGCTCGACTCCATTTCAGTTAAGGTATGTGATGAAATGAAGCTCTGATGAATAAGACACATATAATTCATCTCCCATCTCAAATTCTCACATAGACATTATGGTCTTTAGTTACCACAATGAAAAGAGGACGTTTCTCATTGGGGAAACACTTACTGCGAGGTCCTGAGCCAGTGTCAAAGTAGGAGAAGAGAGAGTCCAGCTCGTCTGGACAGAAGAGTGAGTCTCTACGGAACTTTCTCTCCAGGGCAGCAGCAGCTGGTAGAAGAAGAGCAGATATTCATCATATATTACTCATGATAGTAATATAAAAACTAGGGGTGGGCTATATTGCAAAAAATATTGTATCACGATACTTAAATGTTCCCGATATGCAATATGTTGCAATACGTTTGTTTCCACCCTTTGTTAAGTATATATATATGTGTTAATATAAAAACATGACTATAAATGATTTTTATTTAGTGATTCTCACACCACACTACAAAATTATCTCCTTTTTGAAGAAGCTAATGAATGAATGGGAATGTAGAAGGTCTCACATCAGTTGTATTCTGTACTCTAGTTAAACAATAATAATGAACAAGCCCTTTAAAGATCCATCTTAGCTCTGAATGAGATAACAATAAATCCAAACAATAAATAATTCATGATTTCTATATTTTTCATGCCAGGGTTTACTGATAAGAAAAAAAAAAGTACAAGGAATGAGTAAGGTAGGCCATGGTATATGTCAGGTATATAGAATATACATCATATATAGTGATTTACATATGAATATAAGAATAAAATATAAATAGAAAAATTGATATAGATATATATATTAAAAAAACTCTTAATAAATAAATAAATCTATCGTTAATGATATTGTATAACTGCAATTTAGTAAATATTAGATGTGCACCTGAGGACAGTGTTGCAGGGGAGGCCGATCCAGGTTCTTGTCTGTATTTCCGCCGATTTTTGGGCACCGTGGTGGCGCTGTTGTGTCGCCTGCATTTTTTCATGCTCCAGCGACGCTCCGACTTCCTGTCCCCGTTCACTATCGTCACACCTGTCGTCATCTTCTTCAGGAACTTCTTCTCCACATACTTGGCTTTGATCCAGGCCTCCTTCTCTTGCCTACATTTACATCATCAACCGAGCAAATCAATATGAACTGAAAAACCCCAATGCACGACAGTGCAGTCGTGAAATTACAGTAGGTTGTACTCTTGAAACACATGTACCAGTACAGAAACTCCGTCCAAAACAGCATGAAGATAAGATCTCACCTGGGACTGTTCGGTCCTGGCTTCTTCAAGCCCTGCTCTTCACACGTGCCCTCGTAGATGTGGTTAATAACAGCGTTTCCCAACTCACACATCAGCTGAATTCAACAGAAGAAGGAATGTATAAGATAAGATAAGATAAGATAAGATAATCCTTTATTGTCCCACAAGTGGGAAATTTCACACGTTACAGCAGCAAAAATCACACACAATAAATAAATAAAGCAAATGTTAAAAAAGAGAAACGCACAATAAAAAAACATTTAAGACAAGAAGTGTAAAAGTGTTGACAGTGACAGAAGGCAGGAAACGGGAAATAATGCACAGGAAAAAAAATTGTACATATTGCACAGATGGATATTGCACAGAGTATGGATATGAAAAGTTGAGAGTGATGGTGAGTGATTGAGAGAGTGAGTGGAAAAATTTTTTTTTACATATTGTACAGATGGATATTGCACAGAGTATGGGTGTGAAAAGTTCAAGTTATCAGTACAAGCACAGCACTCATATCCTTTATGTTACTACATCTGAACAATTTGTTTTGAAAGAGTCATTATTTATTATATTATTATATTATATTAATATTTAAATCACAAGCTGATTGAAGATTTTTTACTGCAAGGTCTTAACATGTTTTAATTGGGGATTAAAAATGAGGAATCATAATTTCATTTTAATCACAAGCACAACTTTGGTCAGAAAAATGAATAATTTCCACCAAATCCTTCAGTCAACCTCGACATTAAACTTTAAAGTCGATATTGATATCACAATAAAAATCTAATCCCTAATTCTGTTCAGTTTAAAGGGTTATTTTCACTTCTAAGGTCTTTCTGGTGTCAATTATTTGTTTCCTCCGAAAATTTGACAACATGATAGATGCACTGTAGAATAGGGCTTGATGATATCACCATACTTTAAGACACTTTCCCAATACTCAATACAGACATGAATATTTGTGGTTACGTCACTGGCTTTTTAAAATACATTTTTAAAATGCTTGTTTTTACTGTCATATATGGTATGCACTTGAACACTTACTAAATGCTTTACAGTAATACGAGAGCACCAAGACTGTTTTTCACTGTTTTTGCTGTGATGTTTATGTTTTATTCACCGTTAGTGTTGAATAAGAGTTCATGTGATTAGTGGGTGAGATAGGGGGTTAATAGTGCAGTGTTAGTGCTGTTCAATAAAACCTCTGCAGCATCATTACATGCATGAGTTAATTTAAGGAACCGAATCCTGTATATATATATATTGCCATCCTTTGTTAAAATTAAACAAATGACATTTTTGCTATATTTTGTAAAAAAAAAATCTGATATCACGATATGCTCAGAAAATCACATTGTGACGACAATATATAACAATAATGATAAATATTGTCATATTGCCCAACTCTAATCACATCCTATTTTTTCCACTATTTGTCCTGTTTGGGTGTTTGGGTGTGAGAAAACACACACCTTCAGTAGCTCAGGTTCCCATGAGTCCAGGGTGAGAGAGCGAACTTTAGAGCAGTGCACCCCCAAACTCCTGTGTGGAAGAAAAACACACAGCATCAGCAATGAGCAAGTAAAGGCCTGTCATTAAATAAATGGCTGTCTGATACCAAACAGCATCTTTCTGACAGATATGAGTTTAGTTTTACTGCAAGGGCCAATTACACACACTCAGAAAGAGGAGAGTGACACGAACTGCGAGATGCTAATTACATACAATGGACAGGCATTATTTTCCTGTAAAAAACAGCTCTGACTTGAAGGGGCACCTAAAGCTCTCAAATTTCTCCAACAGAAAGACCTTCTCACTTTCCTAATAATACAATCATGCGGATGGTTTTGGCCCCAAGGTTTCTCCACAGCAGTGAGGCTTAGGGCAGAACAATGAAAAAATGGAGGCAGAGCTTCTTTCCCAGCGTGTTTAGCATTTACAGCATCAATTTATTATTTTGAGAGTTTATTCTAAGCGCATAAGAACAGAATGTGCACCCAACACCTAACCTGCAGGCTCAGACTTCCATTCCAAAGGCCATCCCAACAAACCTGGAGGAAAACTGCACCTGTCAGCCAATCGACACCCAACTGAGTAATGCAGGGATACAATGTTTTTAACAAAAAATTATTTTCTTTTTTTACAGATTTGAGGCTTGTGTACTAATCATGTAATGCTCCCCCATTTAAAAATTACCAATAGTGGGTAATACAGGATACAATTTAATTTTTTTAATTTTTAATTTTGATATAAAAATGGTGAATTGTTCAATTGTAGAGACCAGGCTTTACTGCGAGCACTACTGATGCACTCATATGGGATCGCTAGACCCATTAGATATCTGATCATATAAATATCTGTTGATACCAACGCTAAAATAGTTTTAAAATGCAGGAAAAGGGACGAAATCTACTTGGATTAAAAAAATATAACTTGAATACAACTTGTCAATAAGAAAAAAATTTAAGTATTTTATCACAAATTCACAAAAATATTCTGCTTTTCCAGAAAGTGACAGATCTGTATAAAATCTCTATGAATTTTTTGTTGAATCTAAACATCTAATATGCTAATAAATACATTTCCAGAAAATAACTGCTGTTACTATTTATTATCCCTAGTTTCACTGCAGCTACAATTGTAAAAAAAATTATATATACATAAATGTGGGATTCGTAGGCTGATGTTGATATTTTTCATGCACATATCTACCAATATTTCAGTTTACAAACAATTACTTTCTGCGCACCCACCATCTCTCTCGACCGAGTGGCTAATCAACCCACAAACCCGCCTCGTATCCAAGCAACCAAGTTAGAATGGGTTAGGAGAAAAGGAGGATTGTGTGAAGGAGAAACTTCATTGGACCTCAGTGTGAGAAAAGTGGAGCATAAATAAATATTCAACAGAGGGTCTGAACGAAGAGAGAGACATTACATAACAGGTCTGTGCTGAGATTAGAGGCTGAAGAAAGTCTGAAATGAAGGAAAAGCCAAAAACCTACAGTGATAAACTATGAAGTGGGCAGATTTAGGTTCTGATTTATTCATCATATCTCAGCAAATATATGTGTAAACATCAGTCTATTTATTAGAACAAAACAACAACTTTACTTTCCCTCCAGATGCAGGACACACTTCAACAGAGGTAAAGAGCATCAGCAGCACTTAAAACTACAAGGATAGTTCATACCTGTGATTCACCGGATTCATTCATTACATTATCCTCTTTAAAATGAACCTTTTATGTATTTATTTATTTTTACAAATAAAAAATAAACAAACAATAATTATTTTTCTTTATATGTTTATATATA
>JBBIGC010000131.1:3589223-3606644 GCA_037576955.1 Lepidarchus adonis | reverse complement strand
GTACAGGTATAGACTAGTGTAATACATACAGTACTGAAAATATAAGTACAGTACAGGTATAGACTAGGCTAGTGTAATACATACACCTTGCTATATGCTTGCAAATATTTTCTACATATGTATAATTGGGTCTAGATTGTGTTTGATGAGTGTGGGAGGATAATTTAGGGCTTAAACTTTTTTTTTAGCCTTTTGGGGAGGCGTCTATGTACCTAGGAACTACTTTAGTCAGTTTAATCAGTCTTGCTCAGTTTAACTGCTTTACTAATTGTAGAGTCAAGTCTTCCTCCACTTACTCGGAGTCTTATTTCGTTGCTAACACAGGCCTCTGAGTTCAGTTCCATTATGAAATAATTGACAGGTGAACATAAATCTCATTCAAACAGACAACTTGGCGAATGATTTTACAGTTTTATAATAAATTTGGAAGCCTGATCTTGGAGCGCCGGGTTTTCTGCACTTCTGTTCTACTTTAACACACTTATCAAACATGGCTGTTAAGCTGAATCAGGTTTGTTTGAGAAGGAAAGTCACCAGACCCCATTCCTGGTCTACAGTCCTCGTCCTTGCATTCAAATGATTCAAGCTTCTCTAGAAGTCACTAAGAAATACAGAGGTTTGGAGGTTTTGGATGAATGTCAGATAAACTCACTTAGTAGGGGACACTACTTCAAAGCAGAATCTCCTCTCAATGTCTTCACAGGGTTTAACCGAACACAGCCTGAGATCCTCCACCACAACAGTCAATGAGTCCTGCAGGACAAATAAATAGACAAGTGAATAAGGTGAATAAGATCAGCCATTGTTTCTGAGCACCAGAGCTAACTAGATGGAAATGGTAACATGTTATAGAACCTGCCTTCGTATCTATAGTCTAAATTACTTACATACTGACCGATAAAACCACCAAACGAGCAGTTAGTTTAGTTCTGCAAAGTGTATGAACTTTACAAATCTCTGAACAAGTTACATTTATCCTCTCCATCTTGAATCCAACCTATATATTAAAAAAATATGTCCTGCAGTGTTACAGATGCCAACATGACTTTGATTCAGAAAAATTACAGCCGCATGGCAACATTTCAGTTCCCAAAACCAGATTAAATTGAACCCCATAATAATTTTACACTGTTTTTCACCATTGGCAGTATAATGTAGTGTTGTAAATATGAAAAATACTTGCTTTCAGCTTCTTCTGATAAACCAACTGACTGTTCTGTATGGAGAACCACCGCCTGAGGAAAAACAGACATGTCAGATCAGTATCTGTCATAAAACTGTAAAATTGTACAGTGAAAAGTGGCCTCATAAACCAAAAACAAGCATTGCAACCATTCCCGTTCTATCTGTAGAATAATAGTTCTCCCCAAGAATTAACAGGCTAATATTGTTACTGTGCCTCTGGTATATGAGAATTCATCTGTTCTGACTGGTCAGTCCTAAACTGGTTAGAACTGGAGGAAAATAATCAGGTTTACAATCCCTGCAAGATTCTGCATCAATGCAGAAAAAGGAAATAGTTGTGTTTTAACAAATTTGACTTCCTATGTAAATCTATTTGATATGATATATATTTTTGCAAAGCACTGAAGACAAAATGTTTTGTGTATTACAAAACCCTGAAGGCTAATGTAACAAAATAATTGTTGGATGACTAGATATTAAAAAGGATAGTTAAAGAAAAAAAAGTTAAAAAAAAATTATTATTTGAAGTTAAAAAGAAGATTTTAGGGAAAAGGATAAGAGAGATCTGAAGATAAAATCTAAAGTTAAAATCTGAAGTTGAAATCATAAGAGAGATCTGAAGATAAAATCTCAAGATAAAATCTTTAAAAAATAAATTATTTGAAGTTAAAAAGTTAAAAAGAAGATTTTAGAGAAAGGGATAAAAGATCTGAAGATAAAACCTTAAGTTAAAATCTGAAGATAAAATCTAGGGATAAAATCTAAAGTTAAAATCTGAAGTTGAAATCATAAGAGAGATCTGAAGATAAAATCTCAAGATAAAATCTAAAGTTAAAATCTGAAATTAAAATCTGAAGTTGAAATCTGAAGTTAAAATCTAAAGTTAAAATCTGAAGATAAAATCTCAAGATAAAATCTTTAAAAAAGAAATTATTTGAAGTTAAAAAGTTAAAAAAAGATTTTAGAGAAAGGGAAAAAAGATCTGAAGATAAAACCTTAAGTTAAAATCTGAAGATAAAATCTAGGGATAAAATCTAAAGTTAAAATCTAAAGTTAAAATCTGAAGTTGAAATCATAAGAGAGATCTGAAGATACAATCTCAAGATAAAATCTAAAGTTAAAATCTGAAATTAAAATCTGAAGTTGAAATCTGAAGTTAAAATCTAAAGTTAAAATCTGAAGATAAAATCTCAAGATAAAATCTTTAAAAAAGAAATTATTTGAAGTTAAAAAGTTAAAAAAAGATTTTAGAGAAAGGGAAAAAAGATCTGAAGATAAAACCTTAAGTTAAAATCTGAAGATAAAATCTAGGGATAAAATCTAAAGTTAAAATCTAAAGTTAAAATCTGAAGTTGAAATCATAAGAGAGATCTGAAGATACAATCTCAAGATAAAATCTAAAGTTAAAATCTGAAGTTAAAATCTGAAGATAAAATCTAAAGTTAAAATCTGAAGTTTTATTAATTAAAAAAAAGGGGGAAAAAGGTCCATCGTGATGGATTGATATTCGCTATGCAATCAAATCACTACCCTCAGAATTGTAACTGAATCGTTCCACCAGTGAAGAGTCACAGCTGTAGTATTTCTCTTGCTCTTGACCATGACTGATCTCTATGGCCTGGACGTCAGACCAAGCACTGTTAAGGTTCCCCACTGTAACTAGCAGCAGCCATGTAGCTTCAGTGGAAGATCCAGGAAGTAAACAGTAGACACCAAGTATAAATGGTGGACGTTTAGGGTTGGAATAAGATTGCGTACAGAACTGTTAGGCCACCTATAGAAATCATGCAGCTCTGTTTACCTGTTCCAAGTTTTGAAGGCATTGCTCGCTCTCTTGAACAGGTAGCCCTCCATTACCACTCCATTAGGGGCATCCACGTTGAACTCAACCTTAGGGTCGTCATAGGAAAAGTCCTGCCAGGAGGAAATGGCAAAGGCTATGAATACAAATCGCTGACACCAATCATCCGTCCAATTTACTCTTCATAAATCTTCCCATACAATGTTGCTGTGCGAACGCTTTGTCTTTCTCTTACATCACTGCTCCACTTGCAAAGGGGGTCGTTTAAGTGGAGCACATGCATAAATTAACATTTTCTCTTTGTCTCTTGTATGCAAACACTGACAAAGAGCGAGCGTCGCTCACTCTCTCATAAACACACTCAATTTCTCACAAAAATCACACACAGCTTGAGTGAGGAGTGACTCATCGTTCTCTCTGGAGAAACCCCACCAGACATTTTGACGCATAGTGTTGCGTAAGCTGGTGAGTGCGTCTAATCGATTACCAATGCTGCCCTGAACGCTTCCACACCAAGCACTCGCACTAATCACTCTCTTTCAGCTCAATTCACTGCACACTCAAAGCAGGGACTTTTCTGAGGCCTCATATCGTATCTGCTCACACAGCTACTGGCCACTTTATTAGAAACACCAACCTTGTTGCAGCACTATAAATTGTAGTTGTTTTTCCACACAGGTTATAGCGCCCTCTAGTCCAGGGGTGGAATACAGCTCACATGACCCTGGTTCAGCTCACCAGCAGGATTAGCCAGTTTGTTTGAGAATGGAAACTATTAAACTTTGCTGGACAACAGCCGTCCAGGAACAGAATTGGACCTTCATCAGTGGTCAGATTGCAAACTTCTACGCAAAGCATGTTTGGATTTTTTAAAGTGATGGACTATTCCTAGTCCAGCCGTGACACTGAAGCAGGAAAAATGACTGTGTCTGATCAGATACAGAACAACGCTTTAGCACTATAGATTAAATAAATTGTCGGGTGTAGGTCAAAAAAGAAAACACCTAAACACCCGAAGCTTCGAAGAGCAGTGGAAAATTACACTGACGCTCTGACACATGCAGGTTTAAATATTAGATTCTTATTTAAAAGAGAATTTCCCTCATTTATAACGTTTCCACAGGATTTAGTTGTTAAGATGTATACACAGTCATCCGCAGTGGTTGTCATGACGATCTCAGAATTGCATTACAATGACAGGAACTACAATGCAAATACAGTCATTTTCTTTAGTCTCCAACATCAACAGTGAAGCTACATGTGAACAGTGTAAATTCTGAACAAAAAGAAACAAATTTAATACCATAAATTAACTGTAAAATTTACTTTAAGGTTGATCTAAGAAATCCATCAAAATACAATGTGTCACACATCTCCTGTAATCCATGTAATACGTTTATTTTATTAATTTTAATACATTTATTTGATGATAAGTTTATTCGGTTATAACCACTACTGTGAGCAAATCTCACAATTCTGCAAATTTCCCTAGAATGAAGAATTTCCCATCAAACCACTCTGAATATCACTATGAAATAATGATGTAACTATGCTGAAATTCTGACTGGCAGAAATATGTTGAGCTTCCTGTTAACATTGATTACTAGGTGTTATTCTTAAAAATAATGTTAATATTTAAACCATTTCTATTGAACACTGGCAAAGAGGAAGAATATGAACAACACTGCAACTGTAACTATAACTTTAACTTTATAACTGTAATTTGGTTTTAGACAAAGAGCACAGTCATGAAATATTGAATATATATATCACATTTTTTTCTTTTTCTCAGTGTAGTAAATGACAAACATCGAGTACATATCCCATATATCTCACACACACACAAATTCCAAAAAACAAAGTTCACATAATCAGCTCAGAAAATAATTGTTACGTTTTGTTGTCTTTATAATAAATGCAGCTGCTTGACGTGATTGGGTAAGATGGTTGTTCATATCAGTGAAGCCTGAATAAACTGTCCACCATTATCCATTTTAGGTCACAGGGAAGCTGGAGCTGATCCCAGGTAACTATGGCCAAGGTTCACCCTGCGCAGGAGGGCAACTAATCGAAGAGACAGACAACCATTCACACACCCACTCACACTTATGGGCAATGTAGAGTAGTCAGTCACCCTAAACCACAAGCTTTTGGAAAGTGGAAGGAAACCAGAGAACCCGGAGGAAACCCACACAAACAGGGGGAGAGCTTGTACACTGCACACTGAAAGGCACCTGCGGTAATCCAGCAGATCGTACACTTATACCAGCCATGTTTGAAGACGCCATGACTGTAGTTATGATAAGAATCCTGAGAGAAATTCTTGGGCCAATGACGTGCTCAGTGCAACAAAGATAGATAATAGATTTTAAAACAAAAAGTAGACATTTCCTAAAAAAAATCTGATCTGATAAGAACTAATTGCTTGATTTCTCATGTCATAAACACAGCAACTTCTCGTGGTGAGTGTGCTGTAACTCTAAGCTAAAAAAGCTAAAGTTCAGTCAATATAGCCCTTATTGACAGAAGAGTGCGAATGTAGTCTTATTCCGTTCTATTCAAATCGGAAGCAAGGAAATAAATCTGTGTTAACTGAGCAATGGACCATGCAGTGGCTCTTCATTTAGTAAGTGAGCTAAATTGACAGTAAAAATATGTTGCTATACAAAGATCTTTAAAGATTTAACGTACTTGAATGTACTGTATCATTGTGCTTTCTAGGTCAACAAATCCAGTCGAAGGCCTAAAATGCCTTGGCTGAGGTAGGGAGGGGGTCTGCATGTGCACATAGCATGACTTGCAAGACCTATAAGTAAAGAAATGGCAAACTAGCCACCAAACGCAAGAATTATAACTATATTTATAATATATCAATAACAATAAGATATATAACATGGTACACCATCTGTAAAAAACATTTCATACTGCCACTTGATACAAAAATAAAAATGCTATATTTCGAAGTGTAAAATAATAAAATAATAATAAATAATAATAAAATATATATACATAAATATATAATAAATATATAAGTAAATAAATAAATATAGACAACTTTTTAAATTAAGAGTCCCTTTCTCTTTACCCAGAAAATCAATCATATTTACACACACACACACACACACACACACACACACACACACACACACACACAATATATATATATAAATAATAAAAAATACAAATAAAATTATATATATATATATGGCCACAGTTTCCCACATGCTCTTGTGCAGTGCCATTTGGAAAAATTACATAAACTATTTAGTGCTGTACAGGAATCCTGAAGATAAATGTAGAATCATTGTTTTACCACCTCTCCTCCTGCCTGAAGAATGTAGCATTGTGATTCTTCATTGTGGATCAGGCAGCAAATGACAGAGCTCTGATCCAGTGGCACTGGGCAATGTAAGATTGACAGTACTCAATCATATTTCATGTCCCAGGTGCCCCCTTTAGACATGTTTTTGCAGTTCATAAGAAAAATAAGCCCATCCAACGTTTACACTGTGTGAAAATAACTGTTAATGTGCCAGTAGAAATGGTCCAAAAATTCTTTGCAACTTCCATAGTAAGTTAAGAATGTTGTTTCCTTCTCTCAAAAAGAACATTACCATTTTGCAGATACAACATGTTGCTGTGACAGCAATAATATATATTAATATTTATGAATGTGTTGGTTTTAGTGACAAAATACAATAGATTTAACTGTAGAGCTGTATATAACACAGAGGGACATTCTGGAGCAGTGCAAAACCTCTAGTAAATAAATTACCTAAGATATTTATTTATATTTATAGATATTTTAATGCAAAATCAGACCACACACTGTTACACAGCAATTAAGCACTTTCACCACTTTAAACTAACTCTCAGAAATGCTTTATGTGCACAGAGGCATAAAACCAATAAAACAATAAAAGTCAACGCAGCTACTAAAAGAAACCAAGCAGCTCATATACAAAAAACAAACACCCACCAAAGTGAAGTCCAGCCTTCCAAAAATCTTCATCTTTATGCTTTTTAAATATTCCAAAATCATTTGTGTGATCCTCACAAAACGCTCAACAACACTGGGATGAACAGCGCACCGATCATCGCCCACACGGAGGAGCTGTGAGCGGCGCTGGAAAGCAGCATGCTACACACTTCTACCCGTATTCAGCCCATTCCCGTCTTCCTGTGCTGTGATTGGGTAGTCTCACCTTACTATTTGAGCTACGATTGGGTAATACTCGCACTTACAAAAATACTACCCAATCATAGAACAGGGAGGCGGGACATGTCTGAAACAAGGCGGAAATGAAGCAAACCGAGTTCTCACCAAATACATAAACGAGTTGTTAAAATTTTCCGAAAAAATGGCAAAATAGGGAACGAAGTATGCTGCTTCGTCCATTAATGGGAGGCGTTACATTCGTGCTGTATGCTGAATGTAAACTCGTGACTAAAAGTACAGAGGTACGGTCAAGAAAGAAAAACCTGATTCACGAATAAATTACGACATTTCTTACGCAGTGAAGGCGAACAGGCTGCTACTCACCTGGAGGCTGCTGATGTTTTGAAGGCTATGGGCTGTTACTGCTGCTCTTTTTGAGTGTGTGGCTGCAAGTGCAGTGAGCTTTAAAAATCATCTGAACTAAGAAAGCCATCAATGTTTAAAGCCCTCCAGAGAAACGAATGGTTTCCCTTGCCTCCAATCAGGATAGTATCATTTCCAAATATTGCATTCACAGCTCTGATTAGGCCTGAAGGTCTTTTCATCACTGCTACACCTGAAGGATTCTTTAAGATGAAGATAGGCCTAGAATCACAGTATCTGTAGCAACACTTTAAAGCCCTTTTTAAGCCCGGCTGACTAAATGGCACTGCAAACTACATTTCCCAGCATTCCATTCTCCAAACTGCACCACAGCAGTGTTTGAGACTGAATGATAATAATAATAATAATAATAATAATACAAAAATAATACTCACAAATAAAACTCACAAATTCACAAAATCTTTTGCTTTTGCTTCCTTTTCTATTACACACAGGAAAAAGTAAACATAAAAAACGTACATAAACAAATGAAAAGCAATTTTTCTGAGTGTTGTATAAATCAAGCCACTTATTTCGTGTATTTCACCAGCCCTATTTATTCCATTAAAATTATGAGTCCACCTCTGGTCTAGTGAACCTGCATGATTATTCTTCTATTCCCTATTAAAATGAGAATGCATAACTACATATAAATGCATAACTGCAATTTAAACTATTAAAGTTTTCATCCATTTCTTTGTTCAAATAAAGCACAAACAATTAGGTCACATCGTTCAGAACACAAACTTTTTGCTTCTCTGTCAGCATACAGACTTATGTCCACTTCAAAATGGCTTCTGACTTCTGATACCAACCGAGTGTGGTCAATTGTAAACGCAAAATTGCCCTTTAATTTAAAAATATTTCAGACATTTTGATATTTTGCAAGAATACAATGTCCATCTCTTAACTTGCTATAACTGTTAAAACATCATTATAATAAATATCTTTGTTTTATTGGCTTGATATTTACTTATAAGTGAAATTTTGTTAAATATAAATAAATAAGTCTCGAAATATTCAGATAAAACCCATGCTTGTGTTATAGAGGATCTACAAACGGCATCATTCATTTTGCTTTACACATGGACAAAATATCAGAACTTGCTAATGTGAGTCATCGCTGCTATCAGGTTCTACATGAGAGTGAGCAATGAGAGTACACTGCTTTGTGTTAAAGATCTTCTGGCTTTTCATGCATTTTAGTGACAGGATTCCTAATGATCATCTGTTCTCCAGTCATTTTGACTTTAAGAACATTCTGATGTGTTTCTACCCTGAATCCCTGCAGATGATTTCACAGACTAAAAGCTCTTCAGCAAAAAGCCACTCAGTCCTGCTGAGCACTGCGCTTTAAAAGCCTTCACTGCCTGAAGTCGGCCATGACCCTGAGCTTTGTGGAGCAGTGGTGAACCAGCGATTACCAGCAGAGCACAAGCGAGTGGGCAGACGGACCGACACTCATGCAAACACACACATAGATGGACGGCTGACATCATGGTCAGCAAATTCCCTCTGTCACACTATAGCATTTTATACATTAGTGTTTTCTTTGGTCTTGTTTAGTCCCAGATTGACAGCTGGTCAACAGCCACAGCGTATGAGTCATTTCCTCCATCGCAGCACAGATGCTACAGTTAATGCTGAAGATAAAAAGACCAATTTGATCCTATAGACAAATATTCAGTTTCCTTCTATCCATCTTTAACCCAGAGACACTGTTGAATCAAAAATAGCAGCATTTGTTTAAAGTGCCCATTTCTCTCATTTTACACCTTTGTGAGATGTTCCATTGCCTTGAACAGACTTTGCCGTTAAGACTGATATATGGAAATGAACTCTTTTCTGATTGGCTGCATTGTATACCACTGATTTAAAAAGCAGTACGAACTAAAACACTCCTTATAACTTCAGGGTGAATAGGTTTATGTACCATTTTTTGTGGCATCATAAAGAATTGAGATTTCAAAATGGGCTGTTCCCATACTGTACAACTTCAACAGTGTTCATATAGATGAATTAAAACTGAAGTTGCACTGACTTAATACATTGCGTTTAATGTATTTAATTATTTATATGCCATTACATATTTAATTATGTTGTTACACAATAAACCCACTGTATTAAATCATGGTGTGAAAAGTAAAAGTGGAAGTAACTTTAATAAAATGCTCAAAAAAATGCAATACAGAGCGTCAGGTGGGTGAATGTCTCCCTCTGGTGGACTGACAGAGGAATGGCACCAGGGCAAAACACGGTAGACGCTTATGTAAGGGGTTTTGACTTATGACACACGATGAGGAACGGAACCCTGTCATAATTTGAGAACCCCTAGTATGTATATATATATATGTATATATATATATATATATATATGCATGTATATACTATCATTCCTCTCTCAGTGATGCTCACGAAAAGGGTTTAGCACTAGATCTTCCTTGTGAAGAATGTTCTGCTGAGCACCACTTTATAATGACTGTTTACCATTCAGGTCACAAATACCTACTGAACTGATTCTTAGAGAAAAGAAATCTTAGCAGTTAATTATTGTAATTGATGACTATTTTAAAATAATTGTGACAGTCATAATTATAATAGTTATGTTTAATATTTAATTTTGCTCCATTGCATGAATCATTAGCAATGCACTAACATGGGCACTTCCATAATCTGCTAATACCAATAGTATCATGTACACTTTTGTGTCCCCTGGGAAAGTTGACATCTTAGAAGAGTTTTAACATTACTTTCACCTGCATCAGCAGCGTAAATACAGCAAAACAAATCAAAGCAAATTTTCCAGCATCATAGCAATACACTGTTCTAGAGTAAAATGAACAAATGATCAAATGCTTTACCCTTAAACAGTCACGCTTAATACAATGTTCATTTCTATGCTGCATGTACTACGCCAGTATGGCTTTATATCCATGAATAAATATACAGAACTATGGAAATAATGAAGCTTAAAGGTCATTTTTTCACAGTCACATGACAATGTTCTTCATAGCACAACCCTGACCTTCATACATGGGCAGGAAAAAGCGACATAAGCTCAGAATAAGGAAAGAAAAGCTGGTTAATCACAGATTCATGCTTGGCTAGTTTTCTCACACCTCTTCTCCAGCAGTCTATAATGACCTGCTATTCTGAGAACGAACTGACTGGCAATCAATGAAGGCCAATCAAAGAAGAAAGCATTTTGCAGGAACCAAACTTTTAACAACGTGTAGAGAGAAACCCCCCCCCCCCAAACACTTTTTTAGAGAGAACCCATATGATAAAATGAAATGAGAGCAGAAAACACAGCCACGATATAACTGCTGTACAGAAGCCTACACTCAGTGGAGGCCATTACATAAGACAGACACTTATTTCTAGAATGAATTAATTAATCAGAAGTTTCTCTATGCAAAGTTACACAACACAACACTCTGATGACTTTACCACTTCACTCTCACCTGTAAGAAATATGCTTTAAGAGCAAGACTGCAGTAACATCAGCTGAGTGAGCGAACACAAGGGGTCCTCAGGTTACGACGGGGCTCCGTTCCTCAGCGCTCAACATAACCTGAATTTCACTGTAAGTCAGAACTTATGCATGTGAGGCAGCGGTGGAGTCTTTATCAAACAGCACTGTGCTTTATTAACAGCTGGGACTTCGTTCTCGCACACATACACTAAACTCTCAACTTTTTCTCAACTCTCTCTCTCTTGCTCTCATTCAATTCAATTTCAATTTCAATTCCCTTTATTGGCTTAAAAATCCAGTTACGTTTGTATTGCCAAATCATGGGCTGTAGTGTAATTAACTATAACACCAAACAATGAACAAATGAAACAGTATTAAAATAAATAAGTAAATTCTAAGTAATAATAATAAGTAACATAAGTTTAAAAATAAATAAATAAATAAATAAAAACAAATAAAATATATAATAACAATACTGATAATAATAAAAATACATAAAAATATAATAATAATAAATTAATAGAAAAAATAAAGTAATAATAATAAATACATAAAAATATAATAGAAATGATAGTCTTAATAACAGCAACTGTAAACATTTTTATAACAACACATAGTAACTTCTCTCTCTCTCGCACTTTCTCTTGCTCGCTCACTCTCTCTCGCCGCTGCTCACCCAGTTGCCAGATATGAAATCCCCCCTTCACTTGACAGTAAAGTTCTATTCTCCTCGCACTCGCTGCTAGTGGGAAGAACAAACTGTATGCAGCTCAGTCGCCAGAGTCTCCCACAGTCCCATATCACCGTAAATCATTAAATAAGCCTTCAGCTGCATTCTACTACCGTATATCAGTAAATACACATATAAAAATAAACACATGGAGCACAAATGGCATTGAAAAAAAAGGAGCCAGTGTCGTAGCCACAAAATAATCAAGTGTGTCATAACCCGAGAACCCCCAAAACAGTTTTCTTCTTACGCTAGATCAGGGGTATCAGTCTCCAGTCCAGGAAGGCCAGTGTCCAGCTCAGTTTGGTGGTTTCTCTGGTTCAACTCACCTGTTAATTGCCAGATTTAGTGATGGTGGTTGAAAAGGGGAATTACCAAAATGTGCTGAACACTGGCTGTCCAGGACTAGAGTTGCCCACCCCTCCCTAGATGACATCACTCAGGCCAAATCTGCAAGAAATCCTCCACATCTCTGCCATATTTACATCCCATAACCTCTCCAGCTTTTACTTAGGTCAGAACAGACTTGTCGATGTGGTTTAGGACAAAAAGCTGATTACTGTGAGCAGCTACGTTAGACAACAGGGTCTGTTTTCGCAAACAAGCTCAGGATTACAATCTTTCTTTGAGGGAAATGAAGGAATCAGATCTGAGGTCAGTCCTCTTTAGGACAACTTTATGAAAGTGAGGTTTTGTATATTTTTCGAGCTGGACCATCTTAATGATGAGCTAATATTCACCAGACCATTCCTTCAAAACATTTATATCTGCATTTGATAAGTTCTTGGATGAAACCATTCTGGGCTACAGTACTAAGTTCTATCAGCTGCAGCTCTAAATTATGGAAGAAACATTGTATTAAGAGTAAGTGAGAGACACTACATATATCTTTGCAAATTGACTTTATCTGGGGTAAGTAAGTGAGTACATTTGATACATCACTGAACCACTTCTTCAAAGCGGAAAGTCAGTTTTGCACTGTTTTTTAACCCTTACCCCAAAACTACAAGTTCTACTTCAGGTTTGCACTGGATCTCTAAGGCTAACAATGCTGACAAAGACTTTAAAAGACCTAATTCTATGGTTTCCAACCTTGTATGACATACTGCAAATGACTTTAAATGGATAAAAGTATATTTCATAACTAAAAACGTCAGTAATGACCACCTGGAAGACTGCATTAGCCATGTAGCGCTAACAAAAGAAGCTAACTTTTTCAAACTTCATTTTAGGAAAAGTTTCCTTTTTAAGTATGAGATTAAAAGAAAAACTCTGACCTGTAGGAGAGTCTGATTGGAGAAATCCATTCCGGAATCATGGATGGGAGGAGAGGAGAGAAGGAAAATAGATCAGATACTGACATATTAAGTTCAATTGATATTACATTCACACACAATTGTAAAGAAACTCTGGAGCCAATATCACCATGTCCAATACCAAGTGTCAGCTAGAGGGATGGGCTCTAGCTCTAGATGTGACCTAATGGTTTGGACTTTAAAAGGTTTCAATGTCCAACTTTAATAGTTTAAATTGCAGTTATGAATTTATATGTAGTTATGCTAAAGCTCTTCACCATGTTCTTTGGAGTAATGGAGCTGCATCCAATACCTTTGGGATGAGCTGGAGTGGTGTTTGACATCTAGTACCAATCACCCAACACCAGCACGTCACTAATGATGAATGCAATCAGTCCCTCACAGCAATGTTCCAGCACCTCAGCTTACACCATTCAATGATGGACAAACTTTCTATTAATACTCTTCATTTCAGAAGAAATCCTGGTCTACAAACCTTTGGATGCTGAGCGTATCTCAATGGCTTCACATTTCATCTATAGAACTCTGACAGCAAACACAAACCCGTGAGATGTTGTTGTGTTGAAAAATTAAAGCTTTCCACCAGATGGTGGAGGAGTCGTGACAGAAACTGCTTGAAAGTGGAACTGAATAATTTGACAGCTCCCAGGATCAAAGTTCCTATTAAAACTTTGTTAAGCAAACTTCAATAAGACTCTATTTTCAGCCTGTCCCAAATATACCCGCGTCCTGTCTGCCGCTCTATATCTTTTTCAGAGTGCCACTGGGACTTTTAAGGACAAAAAGAGCTTTTCTAAACCTGGAACATGTCAGAGTCAGAAAAAAACAACAGGCAGGAAACAATGAGGGAAGCTAAGAATAGACTTAAAAGCATCTGTCCTCCAGGCCTGTAAATAGATCACTGTCCTCATGTGTTCAATTACCTGCCATGAAAAACATACGGCCTATTAACTACCACAAACTACAGACTTCTGCGTTTCTGTTTTGCCATTTTTAGAGTGAAGCGTGTTTTTCTTTTTGGTGCTTTCGTTATGCAGTCATTATCCCTAAATTGGGATTCTGCCTTGTTCATATTCAGGAGGAGAAAAAAATATTCATGAATAAATCAGGACAAACACTGAGTGAATAATACATTTTAAAGTGTCACAAGAGTCTGTAATAACGAACAGTTTCATTCATGAGCCCTTTAAATACGTATGTGTTTCTCACTAGTATATAGAGTGGTGTGAAAAAGTGTTTGCCCCTTCATAATTTCTTTCATTTTTTCACACAAATGTTTCAGATCTTCAAACAAATTTAAATATTAGTCAAGGACACAAAATGTGTTTTTTAAGTGAAGGATTTTATTATTTTTTATTATATTTATTGTGTTTAATTTTATTTGATGATCTAAAACATTTAAAAAAATAATTCAGGAAGGGGGCAAATACTTTTTCACATTACTGTATGTCTAAATTTCAAGATATAAGTACTTGGCTCTTCATTGGACAAATATTTAGCTGTAAAACTAGCTAAACTGACCAGCACATATTTGCCAATAAGGACCATTTTCTTCCCTCAGGAAGGAATGACCTTATGAAGGAACGACTAGAGGCTTAAAAATGAAGAAATGTATTCACAAGGAGGACTGTTCCTCTGTATTAATTGCAGCGATGGTCAAATAAATCTTGACCTTGACAGGTTTCACAATAAGTCATACTGTGTCCTAAACCACATCCACAAGTCTGCTCCACCTGAATGAAGAGCTAGATGTGATTTCAGCAAGTAGTAAGCTTAGAGTAACATCTGACTGCTATTGTTTGAAATAGCTTTGTTGATCCACTTCTATTTTTTAGATTTTATTACATTTCTTAGATTCATTATTCCCTATTAATCCCAAAGGGAAAATTCAGGCAGTGAACGCACAATCGGAGCAGTGGGCCGCCACTATATCGGGGCCCTGGGAGCAGTAGGTCCCTTGCTCAAGTGCACCTGCTGGCTGATTCTGGTAATCGAAACCACAATCCTTCAGTCACAGACCCACTTCTCCAACCATTAGGCCACGCCCCCTCCCCATGTTTCTAACTTAAGAAACACATCTGTAGTGCAAACTTCTTGGATGAATAACTACATCTGGGGTTAAAGAAATAAGTGTGTGAATTTGATTTGTATTTAAAGTATGAAATTAGATTTAGTGCATATTTTATTCTCACTGTTAAGAGAGAGACCTCAGTTCTGAAAGTTAGAAGACTGAGGATTGATTTTCTACACACTGACGGTATTAGGCTCCAAAAACTCTTAATTCAGCCTGAAGACAACTGTTGGCTTTGGCAGGCTAAGTATAGCAGCAGTTTCCCACTAAGCTTACAATCCTAAGCCTCAGTCACACACTGCTGTACTGTCTCTCTGCATGTCCTGACTGACATTCGCATACCAAAGCCAATAGGAAATGAAGGCATTAGGCTTTAGCTTTTAAAAGTCGCAGTGAAAGCAAACATTTTATCCCAATTTGACATTATTGCTTAAAAATATTAGTATTAATCTTGTGCTTATAGTCCAAACTATGACATGCAATAACAGTGACAGTACTAATACCTTATAATTGTTAATTTTTAGAGTGTGAATATATATATATATATATATATATAGTACACACACACACACACACACACACACACACACACATATATACATACATATATTATATACACACACACACACACACACACATACACGGTTTGTGAGAAAGTGTGGAGGTGGTGGTGCATTAGTGATGCGTACCCGCTGCTGTATCGTAGCATGTTTGTGCTCCATATCTCTCTTCTCCATCGCTGAATCGATCACTAGTTGATCCAGCTACAAACACAAAGAAAGAGGTTAGAAGTTATGTACAGTCAGATCCTAAAGTTTTGGCGCCCTGTTCAAACAACAAATTTTATGTCATACTTCAGCACATTGAAATGACTGTTTGTTTGCTGAATTTAACATAAAAATAAAACAAATTGTGGTCGAATATTTAATGTCTAATATTTTACTTTGCAAACAGAACTGGAAGAAAAATGGCACACATTGGGTCCTTGACTTAAATTAAATTAGTGTTACGTCGTGTTCGGAGGAACGTAACTCGGGGACCCCCTGTATTTACGAGATGTGTAAAAATCAACCAAACATGCCATTTGATTGGGGGTGTTGAAACATTTGCATCCAACAGTATTACACTGATGTCATTGCTGTAACTGTCGATCAGCAAAAGTGCTAAGAAAGGATGGTGGTGGATAATTTACTTACATTTACATTCACTCATTTGGCTGGAATAATCAAGCATAAATTCTGACAATACTGACAATGACAAAGTATTGTCAATGACAAAGACATGACTACTTGAAGCAGCAATATTTAAAGCTAAATAATTGTTAAAATTAAAATACAGTTTTCCCTCTTAGACCAAAAATAGTCATTCAGCCATGATATGCTTGGGTCTAAAGCTTCATTAGTTGTGTATCTGCCACTTTAACTGAAATTATTGGTTGGCTTTAATTTGTCATTTCAAAATCAGGATCACATGTTATTCACCTCAGCAGCAAGCTTCTTCATGTAGGGGTCGATCTCATCCAGGAGGTGATAACCCTGCTGAAAGAGCGAATACTGCGCATGCATGAATGACAGCATCTGCAGGGAGAGGAGGAAGAGATGTTCACACACCTGTAGCTAAGGGAAGATACACAGTTGTATGTTATAATCGAAATAGAATTTCTGTGACACTTACTGCATCCAAGATCTCGAATTTCTTCTTAGCTTGAAGGACGTTGATCTTAGGAAGAGAAAGACAGAATTAGAATTGAGTTGCTCTGTTATTGCAGTTGAAGTGAGAACGTTGCAGTGTAAACCCAATGGAGACCAAACAAGCAGACAGTCACAGTTTGCTTCCAAACTAACTGTAGTGCGATTCTATTGAAAAAGTCAAAAGTTGATAAATAACAGATTTTGGTGATTTTGTAATTAAAAAGATGTTAACACAGTCTCTCTAGAACAAAATGCACAATATTTTCCGCAAACACTGATGCATAGTTACTTTTTATGCTATAAATTGTACAAAAATTAAAAATAAAAACATTATTATGGTACTGTGCAAAAGTTTGGGCACCCTAAGAGTTCCAAAGTCTCAGCTTCTTTTTACAAGGTTTCAGACCTTACTCAGCTCATTAGATCTGATACATAGCAACAACTGTCATTAGTCAATGTCAGCTGGTGCCAATTTCAAAGCTACAAATACTCAGACTCTTCAAACCTTGTGCACACACTTGTGGGCACTCAACAACCATGGGTTCCTCTAAGCAGCTGTGTAAGAGTCTG
>JBBIGC010000131.1:3564400-3580154 GCA_037576955.1 Lepidarchus adonis | reverse complement strand
ATTCACTTATAATATATGACTGAATGTGGTACCATGGTAGTGCTGTTGCACTTAATGAAGGTAAGTCTATGTTACAAATTTGACCTCGAAAAAAGCTTTTATTTTGAAATACAGATGAACGAGCATGTTCGTGGAGGGTTAGCTTAGCAGCAGGTCGCGGCTAGTTCACCAAACGTTTGTGCAGTAGCGCTTTACTGTGAGTACTACGCTTGTAAATGCTTATCTTTGCCATTTTAAGTCTTTCTGTACATCCAGAAATAGGATATACAGATACAAATCATCTTACAATATCACAAAAATCATGAAAACTCCACAGAAAAGCTGAACCGGATTATAAAGCACAGGGTTCAAAGCTTGTACAAAAAGTAGCGGCTTATAGTCCGGAAATTACGGTATGTTTAGGGGAGTTATGGATGGGTTAAATGCAGAAGATGACAAATAGTCACTTTCACTTCACCTGTTGTTTGCAACAAAAACCTGGCAACAAACTTACATTTGAAAAAGTTTTGAGCTTCCTAGCTTTACCTTGTTTCTATTCTTTGCAAACCTCCAGGCCCAGGCCAGCAACACTCGTGATGTTATCTGATAGCACATCCTGTCTCGTGTTCTACTGCTAAATCCATTATCATTTCCTGGGTGACGATGCGTGGCTCCATTCCCTTCCCACATCTTACAACAGAGCAGATTCTATTAGGAGCGGACAGACCACAGGCTACAGTCAACTGTCCAACCATAGTGGTGATTTGGTTCCACTACAAAGAGTCTTCTGCCTTCAAAAATGTGTCAAATTCTGAATGAAAGAGAAAGAGCATTTAAGAGTCTTTCTTAGATCGCAAGCCATACAACAGAGCCCTCTCTCTCCCTCTCCCTCTCTCTCTCTCTCCCTGTCCTTCAGAACTCTGCTCCCCTGCTTCGTGGGACTGGCCTCTTTCATATTATACTAGAGTCAAAGCTGCAACGTCCACCATGGATCGTCTGGAAAAGAGCACGGCCAGATCAGAAGAGTCTCTTCTTCCTAAAGATAAAAGATCCGGCTCTGTTTGGTGTTTGGGAGAACGGACTGTGGCTCGGGAAAAAGAGCAAAAGTTGCAAATTCAAGCTCCTCACAACCATCTCTTCAGTTCTACACATCTTCATGTATTCATATATATATATATATTGATGGTCCAGACACCAAGCAGAACAAGGATGCATCAGCGATAGGTCCATCATCCATCAGTGTTGCCCACCCACCAACAGCAGCAGCCAAGCTATAAAATTAGCACAACTGACCGCGTTCCAGGCTACAGTGCTAACACAGACCCAAGTTTGGCGAGCTACAGGTGGAGAAATGCATACACCTGACACATCGTGGCTTAATAAGGTAAATAACATGGAAGACAATCTGTTCTGCAGCTTTTCAAGTTGAGAGGCGAGATAATGGGGGGTGAGCTAACGGTAATATATCATATATACAGTTATACAGTAAACGAGTGTACAAATGCTACCATATACACAGCCACTCTTCACAACTGCATCACCCTATCACTCTTGTTCATACAGCCATATACAGATATAGATTCTAATGGATTCTTGTTACAGTGGAGGCTCTTGTGAAGGCTCCAGAGACCCATCCATAAATCTTGCCCTTTAAAATCATTTGCATGTTAGGGCAACTCGAGTCATAGTGTGTGAGCAGCTGGGCTTCAGATTGGACCACAACAGATGGTTTTGGGGGTTAAACTAGAAAAAATGTGTTTCTTAATGAATTAATTAATTGAACACATTAATAATTGAACATATTAACAGCTTTGACAGCCTTAGTAATTATAATTACATCACTCGTCACATAGCTGCATAATGAATTTATTGCTTAGTTCTCGTGTTTATATACAGGTTTAAGTTATGGCAAAATAAATTGAGGGTTATTTCTAGATGTGGCATCCATAATGAGTTTAGAATTTCTATGATTGTGAATTTAAAAATGATTTAAAATAAAGAGTAAATTTGAAACATGCTGGCCCCCTGAAACAACAGCATTCTTGAATGTTTACAAGGGCTCGAGAAAGGATCAGGAATAAAGGCCTTGAGTGCCACAGGTCATATGCACACCTTGCTGCTGCGAGGTTGGGCACCGGCAGACTGAATGTGGGCTAATCCGCGATTAGTGGAAGCGTTCAAACTGCTGACTTTAATCCCTGTTGTTTGTTGTCACCTTCTGCACTTGTCCCATGAAGCAGGGCAGTTCAGTGACACCCTTAACGAGATAAGGGAAAGGTGGTGTTTCTCTCCCTGTGTCAGGCTCCCATTCAGTAATGAAGCGATAGGCTGAATTACATTAGCACCAAAGCTGTGGCAAGACATCACCATGGACACAACATGGATTCCTAATTATCTGCACATGCAGGACCAAAGAAGCAACAGTGTTTTAAATATTCCACAGTGATTTAAGCCACTGAAGTCAGTGTTATTGCCAACAGGAGCATAACTGATCATTTTTTTCTATTTTGCAAAAAATTCTGTTGAGAGTGCAGATTCCTTCTGGCGACAACACTTGTTTTTAAGAAAAAGAGGAAATAAAGGTAACACTATATATGGCACAAATGTGAGATTTGTAGACAAATATCGATAAGCAATATTTTTCATGTACAAATCTGTCAATAAAGATACCTATACCTAAAGGTGAATGCAGAAATTGCGATAAATTTGCCTGGTTTAGAAAAACATAACCAGCATATAACTCATATAAATACAGTAAAATGAGAAAAGAATTCAAAAGAATTTCAGCATGGAATTTTACATAAACATTCTGCCCTATCAGAGTGGAATAAATAATCATCAAATATATTCCACAGAATTTATATAATAGACGTCTAATTTTTATCACAATTTGATCCAACATCAATAATTTTAGCCCTATTTTGTATGAAATAAGTATGAATAAGATGTATCACACTGATACACATGGATTGTGCATCGTTTTGGTCAATGCATCAACACAGATACATTGTTACAGCTTTACTATATATTATATATTACATAGTATATAAATATGAAGTATCAGTCAACTCTAAACCGTTACAATTTTAATTGAACGGTGTAGGAAATAGAACCATAGAGCTATTTTTATCTTACTTTTTTATGGGGAAAAAAGTGCATTAAATTTTAAATGTCATTCATTGTGTAATTTGGTATATAATGGATATATAATTGTAGTTATTAAATATATATGTGTGTGTATTACATGTACTAAATATTAGATATATAATATAAAAATTATACTAAATATAGTGTATTTTAATACACTAAAGTCATCAGGGTTAGAATTTGAGTATTAGCATTCAGCATAAGGTCAAGCTACTACAGAGAGTCCATGCCAAGTCCACATGGCTTGAGGGCGGCACAGTCACACAGATAAGAGTCAGTGTGTTCGGGTGAGACTGCCCACTTCTTAGCCCCCTTAGCGCTGAGTATGACTCTGAGGAAAATCCAAGGAGGGAAAGACAGAGGTCTGCTGACACAGATTCCGAATGGAAGGAGGTCAGTATGAATTAGAGCAGAAGCAACAAGAACATG
Organism: Lepidarchus adonis; assembly: GCA_037576955.1. Lineage (NCBI taxonomy): Eukaryota > Metazoa > Chordata > Actinopteri > Characiformes > Lepidarchidae > Lepidarchus > Lepidarchus adonis. Next base: position 3,576,599 of record JBBIGC010000131.1, on the reverse strand, counting down.
CCGGAAAACTGCTCCGAGCCTACGACAGCTGCAACAGGCCATCATGACAGAGGGCCTCAAAAAAAAGACACTGAATACATTTTGACCAGTGATGTGACTACATTGGGATCAGATTTCATCTGAGGACTTGTATGCACAGTGTTGTACCATATGCATTATTATATATTCTGACCAAAATAAAGTATTTAAATTACAAATATAAACAAATCTAGTCCTGGAGGTGGTCATGAGCTGATAGTAGTGGAATCTTTAACCCCTTGTAATTATAATGAAGCAACACATCAACCAATCGAGAGAAGTGTTGAAGGAAACTCATGAATCAGACCAGTAAAGAGCTCAGGGATTACACAAGGTGCCATTTCCACAACTGTCAATCAGAGGAACGAGTCACGCGTCCTTGGAGAAGCTTGGGTTCACAGGACTCCTTCCTTTATATTCCCTCGCGTCCTCCATTGCTGCCCATCGTGATCATGAGTCAATGAGCATGGAGGCCTCCACACATCCGTCAGCTGCTGCAGATGGGGGGTCTACTCTACTCCACCGAGTGAAAAGAGCCAGTATGACAGCAGAGGCACGAGGCTTCTGTGACAAAGAGAACTTTAGGCCAGAGAAGGTCCAGAATGAATCACACACGAAGCTCACAGACACAGGGAGAAGGTCTTTGGTCTATGGACAGTGAGCCTTCGGACCACTCATAGATACATAGACGCTCAGTGAAAATAATATAGATTGTGAAAAAGTTTTTGCCCCCATTTTGTCATGCTTATACACATTTAAATATATTTACACAAGACCCAAGACCCAAGTGTAGAAAACGATAAAAGGAAAGAACAGAGTGCACTCATTGGGTGTGAAATAGTCATGTCCTACAAAGTGCACTACAAAGGGAGTAGGGAGCCTAAAGAGTGTAAGACTAATTAATGGCAATCAGAGTTAACGCAACGGTCATTTCATTTACTGAAGGAAAAAGGTTCTCTAACATCAACTGGCTATGTGTGAAAAACTAATTACCCCCTAATTACTCAGTCAACCAGTTCATCAAATGTACTTGTTAACTCTAAGCATTTTTACCGAACGCACCCCCCAAAAAAATAATATTTGCACAGAATTGTATAAAAAGAATATGCAGTCAGTTTGTAGCATGTGGTCCAACGAAAAGCTTTAATTTATTTTCAAACGCAATAGCCTAAAAAGGCATCATCTGTATTCCTCAGCATAACAAAAAAAATTCAAAATTGCTGCCACTGTAGTTTAAAAAATCAATTAAAAAAACATGTGCTCAACCGCATCCTAGTGGTGTTTTTGTGTTTTTATTGTTGATTATATTGATGACTTTGGTAAGAATATGAACAATAATAGATTGTAAAGTAATCTTGGGCAGTGTGTATTTTGATACTTGAATGATCAGCTTTTATAGATATCTCTCTCTATATATATCTATATATGTATGTATATGTATATGTATGTATATATGGTTAGCAAAATGCAAACTCTAAAAAAGCTTTTTCTGCAAAAAGTTCAGGAAGCAATGAAAAATTGCCCCAACAAAATGAAACCCCTCACCCTCCCCAGAACATTTATCCCATAGAAACAATGAATCCTGACTGAAACTGTTGGGAGGTTTACACCCCTCTTATGTAAAACTCTATAGTAAAACATGATTCGCGAATGTGCATCAGCTGGAATATCAGCGGAAACAGAAAGCGTCAAAGCTGCTGGATCAGTAGGTGTTTCCCATCTGGGTTGATGGACTTTACATCTTCTGATAAGATCTATTATAAGAGGATTGTTTTTAGGCTTCAACAACAAGCAGGTTCTCTAACTGAGTGAAGTCAGTACAATTTGCCTTGAGTGTCATTGAAACTGCAAATATAGAGACAATTTAGGCTCATCATCACATGATTCGAAAATAGCTTGGGCAAAACCACAGTCTGGTGCACGTGGTGTGGTGTACTTGTGCACCAACTCTGAGATTTTGGCACCACCAACTGCTTTCTACAACAGGATTCATCTGGATTACTGCCTAAGAGGAGGAACTATGGTTAAATTCTCCAAGACCTTCTCACAACATGTTATAATCCTTATTATCCTCATTATTCATGTTAAAACTGTTTATAAAATGGCTATACTCTGCACAGTTGTTGATTACAGGCTATAACACTGTGTTGAAGTCTGATACTCAGAAGAGCGAACTACAATGTGATATCATCACCATATCACCCACCGCTATTAGTCTCGCTCAATTTCAGACCACTGAAGTACGATTCACGGCTTGTTACTTTCTAAAGGGGATAAATGTGTTTCATGAGGTTCATACGAGTGAAAGTCAACCACTCAGTGTAATCAAAGTGTAATTTCCTATTTCGGTCAGGGGAATGGATTGCGCAAGGTCACACCGGGGGTTGAACGGAGGGTGACACAGCAGTCTTTAGACAGGAACCATGAATAATATTTGGTCAGGTGGCTCCAATCTGCTCTACGCTATATCTTTCAGCGCTGGAATTATGACCTGACAGAGAACGAGAAGGGGATATAGCCTAGTTATTACACTCTGTAGGATATGGCCGGATGTAGAGTAAAGATTTAGATTTTTTTTTACCAGAAACATAAAATGACAGAAGAACAAGCTTGTGGGCGGAGCCTGTAAGAATTGAATATTTGACCATTACACATTTTTTACCATGTTGCACTAATTCAGGTTAATGATGTATCTAGTGTTTGCTTTTTTAGTAACTTTAATACCTTAACCCTTTGAGGCTCGTTGGCCTCTATGAGAAACTCCTTTTTGTTTTCCTAAATCGGACGGTTGTTTAAAAAGAGAATGTGACAAATAAAGTGGCACACAGATTTCCTTCCATGTTCTGTGCCTCGTTAAGCCGCCAGCCTCGCCTCTCGCCCACGCCACAATGTGCAGCGCGTCCGGTGCATGCATTCCTCCATCTATAGCTCACCAAACTTGGATCCATGTTAGCTCAGTCATGCTAATTCTGTAGTTCTTCTACTGCTACTGCTGCAAATGCTAATGCTACTGCTGCTACTGCCACTGTTTTATCATTGTTAACACCCTCCCCATGATCCATCACGTTAGCTCGCCATACAGCTAACAGGGTTTGACTGTACCTTCTTAACCAAACCCTTACAAACATTTTTAAAAAGGAGAAAAATATGAGAAAAATGGTACTACAAACTGTGATTTCACTAAACCCTTTAATTATGTATATTGATATTGTACAGAAGTACCAACAGACCAGCAACGGCAGGAATAAACCAGTCCAAACCGGAATACTACAATTTAATAGGTCAACTGATGTATATGTTGCTCCCTGCTGGGAAGTCTCACCTGATTTACAATGTTCAACCTTGGTAGAAAGGCCAGTAAACCAGGCATTGGCATGACCATTCAAAATCAAACAAACTGGCAATGTGCTTGTAAAGAAAAGGTCTCTTCAGATTGGCACAGTTGGCACAGGTCACAGGCCTGGGGCAAGTTAATGAAAAATTGTTTTAATCATGTTTAAGCATGAACCATGAACTTTAATGTCTGAAAGAACCCACATGGCAGCCATTTTCTATGCTGTTCTATACTATGTCGTGACACATGAAAGAAGTGAGCTAGGCTTAATATATGAAATGTGAAAAGTTTCAACGTGTCCCATATAATAAGCATTTTTCCCTCTCGTTCTTCTACCTCCTAGTAGATTATATAACAGTTCTGCTCTTTTACCTCCACAAAAGAGCCACTAATGCAACAGGCTCCTCCTGAGCCGCTCCTCCGGTCTGCTCTGGTCTGGGATCCTTTTCAACGACACAAACTGAAGTTATGGGCTTTTTCTAAACTGACTCACCATCCAGACTAAATAATACAATGCTGCACATAAAAATCAGGCTGTCAACTGACCTCATTTGATCTTCTTTCCAGGCCTGCAGCGGGAAGAGTCGCAACCTATTAATTATTTTTAAAAGTGAATTGATGATTAACATGTAAATTTAAATCAGAGCAATAAATGAGCAATATGAGCAATACTGCCGATCTTTCCGATATTTTACAGAATGTCTGTATCCGTGCAAAAAAAGGGTTGATTGTGAATTCCAACTGGAAGATTTAGATCATAGATCATCCATCACCTAGTTTGCTTTCTCAGCATCAATAGCCAGAGTTTCTCTTTTTGTCTTTGCATACAGAATACAAACAGAACATTATCACTTTTATCTCCGCCAGCCTCCTTCAACTCCATTATCTCCAAACCACCATCTTTCAAAGATTTTCTTTTTAAAGGTTGGATCACTCCTCCTAAATATCACACCATCCAGAAAACTCCTAGCGCATGCTCGTGTTGTACTTGACTAACAGCGGAGAGAAGCAAATCTGAGGGGATCAATGAAAGCCCATGCAATTTCAGAGACATAAATTAAAGATGGAGGCGGATGAAATTGGTTCAGTAGAAAAACAGCACTAGTTCTGTTATTGATTTATAACTTCATTATTTCTAAATGTTATTTATAACTTCAGTTTAAAATAAAGATTTTGTTATATTAAACTTTGATTTAAAATAGTCTTTGCCATGTTAAAAGCTGGTTTAAAATAAAGAGTTCTGTGTTAAACTTTAGTTTAAAATAAAGTTTTATATACTTTGGTTCAAAATAAAATCATTTACATGTTAAACATTGATTACATTTATTATATTGCTGTAATTTTATGCAATATAGGGCTGAATTTATAATGATACAGTGATTTAGAGGAAATTTCAAGGTATCAAGATAAAAATATTGCGATATTTATGCCCAGTCCTAATACAGATCCACCCTGCTTTGCCTCTGATTAGCTATGGTTATGGTTATGGTTAAGTTTCTGGTTAGACAGGCTTATTGTCAGCCAATCCAAGGCAGAAAATTTACAGGTCCTTACAGAATGTGTGTGTGGTGTATATGGTGTGTGTATTATAACGCTAATGCTAATGAGCTATCATAGATCAAAACTGTTTTCAGAGCAAAATTTTACTTTATTTATTTACATAACACCTGTGACTGTTTCATAATGAACAGACCAATAAAAATCTAGTTACATGAACATATTGAAATTTCAGAAAAATTACAAGGTTTCTTCTGACATAAATAATGCTGTGGAAGTACTGAACACATGGAAGTACATTTAGCTTTTTGTCAATTTCCTCCCAGTTTGGTATATATCCAGTTAGGATTCCACCTATTAAATTTGGCCACAAAGCTGGATGGGGGGAGGGCAGGGGTTAGCATATGCGACGTTAGTGTACAGCTCAACACGCTTGGAGGAGAACGCTAACTGCTAACAGAAACTGACTAGCATCACACTAGACGCTAACAGAGCCCATGCTTAGGTTAAAGCAGGCCGTGCCTATTTAAATCAGAACTAAAAGGAGTTAATATCTGACGAAGAACCATCCTCCTTCCTGTCGTTGCTCTTTCACACAAACGTGAGAAGGTTTCTGTAAATACCTCTCACTCAGCACTGCGCAGGACTGGGACACAAGGCCAGATGGCAGCCATTAAGGTACTGCTAGCAAGGCTGGAAGTCTTTGATTTGGAACAGAGATCCTATCTGTTGCCTGCTCTCACACACTCTCACGCCAGCCCATTCACTCTCTAGCTCACTCCGTATCTCTTTCGCGCACACACACATACACGTGTGGGGAGTAATGGGAGCTGCTTGTTGAGGAGGGGATGTGGGTGCAGAGGAATGCCTCTCTTTATTTATCTAACCTCCGCAGCTCAGTGTGTGCAGCTCGGCTCAGGCTGCGTGGGACTCCCACCATTCCCTCCCAGCCCGTGTTCCTCTGTGCTGCGTCAGCTTCCTCCTCCAGCTGCGGCGACACTACCAGGGGAGCGATCGCATAGGAATGGGGCGGTTTATTTCAGCATCTGGGCTGTATAAACTTAGGTCAGAAGTTTGGCCTAAATTAAATAGGTTTGGCAAGCACATCCATAGGCAAACAATCTACACAACAACATACTTCCTGAAATCTAGTAGGGATACATTATAGGTGGCCAGCAAATCAATTGTCGTTATGTGGGAAAATAGAAATATTTACGTGCCAATTAAAAAACTTGACTAATTGTCATATTAAAAATTTCCATTTACAACTGAATCTTTTGTGTATTAAACTTAAAAAATAAAAGTCAACCGATTTCACTGGCTACTTACTTACTTTACTAAGTCCACCAAATTAAAATATAAATTTCTGCACAATTAAGAAATAACTTAAAAAAGCCAGTGAAATCGGTTGACTTTTATTTTTGAAGTTGACAAAACCTTTTATTTTTTACAGTGTATGTACAAGGGGAAAATATTGGCTGATAAGCTAACATTCTACATAGCTGTCAACACCTAGTAGGCCCATCAAGAACTCAAATAAACAAACATGACTCAGTGCTGCCCTCTAGGTGTTATAGCACCAGGCAGATGTTCCATCTTTAGTTGTTCTTATATGAAGATAAATTGTGGATGTGTTTCTAAATGAAAAAAATATATTATCAGTACCTGATTGCCTCTGAAGTCATATTGCATGGAAAAGTGTTTATGTTCCTTGTTAATAGCAGTGTCTTCCACTGACAGTGAACAGATTTTAACTTCTAATGTTCCATCAGACCTGTGAGAGAATATGAACGGGAGAATAAGACGGATCTGATCCGAGCTGCAATAAAACACTATAAGAGGCCAAAGAAAAGATTTCAGTTTCCCATTAAATAATAAACAATCAGTCTATATTGTACATGGATCATACTGGACTGTAGTTTTGCCCCATAATTTTCCACCTGGAAGCTCGGTGTTCCATAAATTCTGCATTTTCCCCATGACAATCACAATATGAAGCCATTAAGACAGCTGCAGTGTATGTGCAGTATAATTTAACATCCAAGACCAGACCCCCGGTATGCATGGCATTTCCTTCGCAAAGATTTACTACACAACAAAAACAAATTCATCAAACAGATTTACAACCCACAGGCCAAATCAGCTGCAAAAGTGAAATCAATCTTCCACTAAGGACATCAGGACATTTCAACAGAGCCGTTGTGTATCTGAGCCTTTTACGCAGCACTTCTGAGTATCCCACACTTTCAGTGAATGAGATTCCACTGACTAAACCATTCACAGCCACAGCTCTCCCTGACGTTTAGAGGAAACATTTACGTTCCATATCCGGAATTTAGCCGGAGTGTACCGGGAGCTTCTTCAATGGAAGCAAGATTTTAGCTGGAATTGATATTGAGTGTGAAGGACATTGATCAGCATGAGCACGGAGTTCTCCAAAAAGACCAAAGGGGTTTCCACAACATGGTCCTGGCCAACTGCTGTTGATGAGCAAAAGATTTCCTCAAACCCATTGACTGTTGGAATTTCCTTCATCCAACCATCATACACCCAACTATTTCCCTTCACACCCTGAGGAGCCAGAAAGGAAGCTCTCATGATGTCTTCTGAACATCCATTGTCAATGTCCACAACAAAATGTATCTAAAACACAATTTAATTTGACATTTTCAGACCATACCCAATGGCAGCAATGAGAATATTATGCAAACGACCATACTGCAATAGACTTTCATGCCCACCACCGTAGTTAGATGTTTGTGTGAGTCATGCACCCTGGAGTAGCCAACACTGGGGGGAAATAGCCATTGGTAGATGGTGGCTACAGGGCAGGGGCGTGGACCTCTGGTGCTGGAGGGAGTGTATCCGGCACAGTTTGGTAGTTCCCCATCTCAGCCACACCCACTAAACCTAGCAATTAACAGGTGAGTTGAAACAGGTGTGTCTAAGCAGAGAAACCACCAAACTGGGCTGGACACCAACCATCCAGGACAGGAGGTCTAGAGCAAGGGTGGTGGAGTTTGTTGGTCAATGCCTTTTTATATCAGTATATTGAGTGGACCATGTTGAGCATATTGGAACATCTGGGTGTCCCTCTCAATGTATAGCATAATTAAAGCCTGGATCTGCACATCTGGCAGACGTGTCATGTCCACCCCTGACCTTCAGTGATCTATCTGACGGACAGACATTGTAGCTTTGTGTTTTAGAATCTGTATTTGAGATTTCTTCATCAAATTCCATCAAAAAATCTGCAGTAACAACACTTGTTATAACGTCTGCCCTGGGTTCTGATTAGCACGACAGCTAACAGACATAATGCTCTCATCCGTTCATTCAGACAGTCAGGATTTCACCAAATTTGAACCACAGGTTGTTGCTCTAGTGGTAGCAGTGCCAGTGCTGTTAAAACAGCCAAATGGCCATTCATTCTCTTTCGTTTGCTCTAAACCGGGCTTCAGCTCCACAACACATGCTAACATTGCCAAGCAAGCGACACCACAACAAACTAACGTTACAAGGAGAAATAAACGCTAAATATCCCTCCAGACAAACCGTGACTGACATGCATGATGAACCTACGACAGAGAGAAAGGGAAGCCACCAGAAGAGAAGGCGAAACAGCGATAAGAACCTCAAAAACGCGTTTTCTGATTCAAACAACGGACGAACCCGTTCAGAACCTACAGAGACCACAGGCAGCATCCTGGCGAGTGAGGAGCGGCACTGAAACTCACCTAAATCGGGGTGAATCTTTGATGCAGTCTTCAAAATCCACCGTCATTTTGGGCGAATATCGTCCTCCGGTTTAGAGCGAAATTTTCATCGCACACCCAAGTGGGCGATAAAGGCAGGAGTGCGATCCGGTGCGGGTCCGCAGAGGAGGAGAGCCGCCGTGAGACTGAAGAGCCGGCGGCGGGCAGCGCGGCGCTGAGAGCGGGGGGGAGTGTTAGGGAGCGTCTCTAAATTGTTCTTCCTCAAAACGAGCGTGGGTCCTTGTGTGTGTGCGGATGTGGATTGTTGTGGAAGAATTGTGGAGAGTAAACGGTGAAGATGAGGAGCTGAATGCGGTTTCTTATCCCAAAAACATGTATCATTTTCACAGTGAATGTGAATGTGTTACTATCATGAAAGAAACCGGCACAATGTGGAAACACTTCACTAACACAAAAATGTAAGCAATTGCTGAGATTAATAGAAATAATGTGTAGAATTATCTGTGTAATATATAACTGTGTAGCTATAATGTGTGTAATATTATCAGTTTCCCACCTTGTTAAGACATTGTTGATAAAATTGTAATCAGATTCATATAGATGAGTATCATTAATAATCTATACATTTGGCAGATGCTCTTATCCAGAGCGACGTACATGGTGAGCTGTTGGGGGTTAGGTGCCTTGCTCAAGGGCACTTCAGCCTGCTTCTAAGAATCAAACCTGGGACCCTTCGGTCACAAACCCACTTCTCTAACCATTGGGCTATGGCTGCCCTTAATAATATAAAAATACTCATGAAATCTTTCTGGACAGAGCCTGAGCTAAATTCCATATTCATAATTCAACATTTTCAAACTCTTTGTCAACATATGTGGTCTTTCTTAGCAATATCCGAGTCTGAACGGGTTTTCCGAGAACTGTACAGAGTGCTTTTAAGCAGTGGAGGCTTAGTGGTAAAGAACTTGTGGTCTGAGGGTCACGGCACCACTAAGGTGGGTTAAATGCGGAGGCCACATTTCATTGGGGTGCACTTTGTGTGATGAAATGTGTTTCACTACACATGCAGTATGGTCTTCAGATCTATCATGTTTGATGTTTGATGTTTTGTTTCTTTGTTTCAGCATAATTTCTTCCTTTTTAACATATATTTTCTATATTACATTCATCTTCTCCATGTTGCCCAAAGCCACAGCAACACTTGTGTAATACGAAACAGCGTAGCATTGTGTACTGCACTCATTTGCATACACTATAAAGTATTAGGGTATATTGTATTATTGGGACACCAATCAGAGCTGGGAAACCATCCCAATAAGTCCTCACACAGGTCCCCTCAATATTTAAACCCTGTTCAATACTCACAGGAGCTTATGTCTTATTGGAACGAGGGGTGTGTAAAGAGTGATCATTTTGAGACGGATACTGTGTCTGTTCTTGAACAAATATTATTTTATTGTAATTTTCTTTAAGATCTTATCGGTGACATTCCTCTCAGTTGTGCTGATGGTGAGTCATGTGTTGCCCCTAAGCTTGATTATAGGCCTGGTGTGGGATCTGCTAGGCCACTGCATCAGCACTTACACACTGAAGCCTGATGAATGAGGGTCACCATCATTTATAGTCCCAATTAGAGCAGCAATGTGCACGTAAGTGTCAGCTCAGGCAGGGCGTCATAAAAAAAAATGTTTAAAGGGCCAGTACGGCTCTTTAATGACCCGCTGGAGGCGACTGGAGGGTCATGTGACCAGATGACAACCCCCCACGCTGTTAAAATAAAAGCCTGCCATAAACAAAATGAACCCCACAGTGGCCTAAAGACACTGAGATAATTGGAAAGAAGGAGAGTATTGTATTTGTTGGTGCGGAAATGTACAATAGTCCCTGTAGTCCTCCATTACCAAGTCAAGCCAATAGAGACTGCATTACTAGCTGCTATGGGAAACGTCCCCGCAAGCCAACATTAAGTGCATATAAGATTTGATTTCATTCTATTAAGCCTCAATGTCTCATCATTGTCTAATAAATTAGTTGCTACTTAAACTGAATCGTCTTCATTCAATGAGGGGCCTATTTAAAGTCCATTGCCTACATTTTTCTACATAGGATGTGGTTTCATTTCCCAAAAATGGTCGTCACTTCTCGATGTCCCATTATGCGAAATGTGGGAGGCAATAATGACGCTGAAAGCCTCAACAGCTAAATTTATGGGGCAATTTCTGCTTCTAAACCTTTGAAACCCTTGTCAACAATGAATTTGGTTCATTTTGTTGCCCCTTCCTACTACATTTATTTTCATCTGCTCTCATTGACCCCCATTAATGAACATTTTGATGGGGCAAGACCCTCCAATTGCCACTGGGTTTTTGCACATTGGCTAAAATTATCTGTTTTCTGATTGGCTGTCTTACACTGTGCGTTCAACATACAGAAAGCTGTCTAGACTGAAAAAACTGTCATACTACAAAATTCCAGCCTGAATGGGGCAAGGCTGAACAGCTGCAGGCCTTAAACACAGATATATGCAAATGCAGATGTGCTGTTTTTGTGACATCACAAAAATGATGAAATCAAAGCAGTTTTTTTATGAATGTTTGTTAAGACTGTATGGCCTGGGGAGTGGATGATATGTTTTGAGACCCTGACGGTGTTTACATACTACACTAAGCTCTTTCATATAAAAAGGTGAAGAAATGTCTGTGTTCCATGATATGGGCCCATAAGGCATGTAAAAGGCCATCGACCATGGTTGGTGGTTTATTGCCTGCGGAATGCAGTTCCTCTCTTTCTCAGCATTGACATGAATGATTAATGCTCCATCCCAGTCCGATCTTTGCTCACATGAAAGAAGCCCTTGTTCTGATAACACGAAACAAGCGAGGAAGAGGAAAAAAGCAAGGATTGCCTACAGCACACATCCATCCCCACAACTATACATTCAAGCGTAAAGTACAGGATTCACATGCTTAACCAAGAGCTAGTTTCCCATGATGGAATTCTGTACACAAGGAATGTGTGATGCTTTTGTCCCAATATGAAAACCAATGAATTACATGAATAAGCAACTAATTTGAGTACATACCACTGCACGAAATGTGACCTCTTACCCATCCCACACATGGAACAGCACCTGGGGAGCAGTGTGGTGGGACAGTACCTTGCTCAAGGGTACTTCAGTGGGTCCCGGGCTGGGACTTCAACCTGTGATCACATGGACAAGGTTCTTGTATCACGACAACCCTAGTAGTTGTGTCAGTGACTGACCTTCTGGGCAACAGGGCACAACAAAATGCCAACTCCCACCACGTGATTACATCTGACCATCAGTGGTGCCTGGACTTGAACTGGAGACCTTCTGATCACATGGGCAAGATCCTAACCACTAGGCCCTACCACGCCAACCCTAGTGGTTGTGGGCAATATCAGTGGCTGACCTTCAAGAGGGTAGAGACGACTGCCAACACACACCACCATCTGACCATCATGACCAACAAAAATGGAATTGCTTTGTTCAATCACAGTTTCCTTTACATTTACAGCATTGGGCAAACAGAGCAATGTACACTCAACAAAAATATAAACGCAACACCTTTGTTTCTGCTCCGATTTTTCATGAGATGGACTTAAAGATCTA
>JBBIGC010000131.1:3553967-3564300 GCA_037576955.1 Lepidarchus adonis | reverse complement strand
ATAATATCTATATGGTCATATATATATAATTTTTTGCCCATTACCTTACTCCGATGATGTCTTAAGGAATCAGCCAGAGTTGCATAATTCGAACATAGTTCCTCCCCTTTCTCTTTCTTAGCTCATTTTTTGGTGGGTAGTCAGTGTCGTACTTTTTCATGAACAGTCAGATTTTGGTTTCTTACTTGGTCCAGGTCCTCCACTCATTTTACACACGTTCTTTAGAAGTAAATAAACTGGAAGCCGCTAACTAGGTGACTTATGTGCTGGAGTTTAGCAGTAGCTCACGCTATTGACCGAGCATGTGCGGTGATGCTTGTTACAAAAGACAAGGTCTCAGATTGGCTGTTCGGGCTGTCAATCAACAGCCAATCACCACAGTGGGGATAGATGATTGGCTAACACCCTTTTTTTAATGACATGCGATCTACCCCACGCTTCTTGTACTGTAGTGTATTCTGTGGCTCGTGATTCATTCGTTTTTGTGTTGTGCTGTCTCATGTGGCTGTAGAGTTTTTTTTGAAAAACAGGGCTTGACTCAAGTACCTTTGTGACTGACCGGTAGATCACAATTGACGTATTGTGTATATTATTGTATTGACAATAAATCTCTTGTATCTTGAACGTTATGTGGCACTGGGGTGAATCAGACACAGCTGGGGATTTCACACACAGTCAGACAAATGGCTTGAGAGTGGTCCAGTCAGGTGCTAGGAGATGATTAAAATGGAAAAAGACGATCTGCAGCCTCTGACAGGACACCTAGAGCAACAATATGTCAGCTGTGGTGTAATGGTTCGAGAAGTGGGTTTGATTCCCACAAACAGCCAGCAGGTTAAGTGCCCTTGAGCAAGGCACCTAACCCCCAACTGCTCCTACAGTGGCTGCCCACTGCTTCGGGCACTACTGTTCGCTGCCATGGATGAGGCAGAAAAGGAATTACCCCAAGGATTTAACAAAAGAATAAAGTAATAAAGCAAAGTTTCTAATAAAGTGGCCATTAAAGGTTGGGTTAAGCCAAAGAGGGAGAGATGACTCTAGATTAACCGAAATGTGTTATATGAACCTGTGAATGATATTAGAGCTAGTGGTCAGAAAACTGCAGACACTGTTTCACTTTGCATCAGTCTCTGACCACATTCTTGTCCTTATAAACTCACATTTAGGCCTAAAAATGGAAAGCAGGGCTAATGTGGGTGAAAGCAGAGCTGCTCTTGAGGGGCTCTTGTGTGTCACCTGTTGTAAGACTTTGAAACTTCCTCGAGCTGCTCAGAGCGGCGGTGGTGGGGGAGAAAGCCGATCATTTCCTGTGTTCACATGCTCATGTTTAGAGCAAGGTTTTCCACCGGTCATGGCAAGAGGCAGCTGAAGAGACGGTCTGAACAGGGCATCTGCCACGAGACCTTTGTGCTGCGGTGTTTTCTTCAGTAAAACTCCAAAGACCCTTGTGAGTAAACCTTCATGATCTATTGCTGATAACTCCTCTATGTTTTTGATGGACGCTATGGCAAGTCTGAAGAACATGTAAGAGAAGATAGAGAAGGTACAAAAGGTATAGCAAGTCTGAAGAAACATTTCCCACTGGTTTTAGCTTGTCTTCAGCACAGGTTTGAAGGAAATTTGGTTAAATTCCTAAATTCAAAGCAATGCATGAGCAATGGAGCTGATTAAGACGAGCATTAGTGTTTGAATTAGGCCCAGTGTTGGGGTTTAGGTTGGGATTTAGACTCAGATTCAGAATTTGGTATATGCTGGAATGTACAGTGGGCTCCAAACCTCCAAGACCACCTTGAAAATCACAACTAAAACTGCAATTAAACCACTGAAGGTTTTTAGAATTTTAGAACGTTTGAAGGAAAGAAAAGCTATGAAACGTAAAATGGAAAAAATACAGAATTGTCATTATAAAGGTAAACGGTAGATGCTTTGTAGATGCTCAGTTTGTCTTTATTAATATTGCTACTGAACTTTAAACCTTATCTTTAACACTGAGGATCTCCAGAAATCCATAAGAGGCCCTGGGAGTCTAATCTGACCCAGATTCTGCACTATTTCTGGGTCACTGTTCAAAATAACCTACATTTCTGACACTGACCGCATTAAGGCCTTCGTACAAAAAGAACAGAGAACGTCCTCTCTCTGAATTTGATTCTCTCAGCACAAACTGGTCTGAGGCAGAACTAGTGCACACAAAATGGGACAAAGCTCAACTGACCACAAAATAAGTCAAACACCTTTTATTCTCTAACATTTGGTTACAGCCTTAATTACAGAGTTCTTGAGAGTTCCAGGGGGTCAGTTTCAGCTTCAGTTGACCCGTGCCTATTCTGGCATCTGACTTGTCGCTCTACATTGTGAACTGGGACTGAGCTCTGGTGATTTTTCTGGTTCGTTAAAGTGTCGCACACCCTGTAAGGATCATTCTGGAAAATGCTCGGGCATGAAGCATGAAGATGGTGGAGATATGAACAACAGGAGCTATTTCGCTACTGTAATTCTTTCTTGATTGGACGTTTTTCTTAAATATGGTATTATACTAGAACTAGAGGTCTCTATTTTATAGCTCAAGGTGTACAGATCCAGTCCCGTAGGCCTTGCAGCCCTCAGGAAATCATCTACTAGGCAAAGACAAACCTTCAAATAAAGCAGAGGTTGTCTTGAAATGAAGCTTTTTCTTATTGAGGGTCTTGTAGAGAAACTCAAACCTGATCCCAACGTTTTTTCCCCACAGGAGATCATCAAAGAAAGACTGAATGTTGCAAAGATGAACATCTCCAACACCCCTGAGTGTGGCGAGTCGACTGCAGATTTCCAATTCTACCTCCTCCCAATCACCTACTGCCTAGCAATGGTCTTCGGCCTGCTGGGCAACCTGGGCGCCCTCTACATCTTTCTCTTCAAAATGAAGCAGAAATCCCCTTCAAACACCTACATCGTCAGCTTGGCCTTGGCCGACACCGCGTTCCTGTGCACTCTGCCGTTCCGCGTCCATTACCACCTGAACGAGAATGACTGGCGCTTCGGGGATCCATTGTGCCGAGTCACAGGGACCATCTTCCATGGCAACATCTACATCAGCATCGCCTTCATGACCTGCATCTGCCTTGACCGATACGTAGCCACCATTCACCCTCATACTTACCTCCAGTTGCGGAAGACTCGGTGGGTCCAAATGGTGACGGCTGGGGTCTGGGTGGTCAGTGGTGTAGCAGCCTTGACCTTTATGCTGACCTGCCCACTGGGTACCTATGTGACCCAAAGCGATGGGCGACAGCGCAAAACCTGTTTTGAGAACTTCTCACAAGCAGAGTGGAGGAGCAACCTGGTGCCCTACAGTGCGTTCAGCCTGGTCTTTGGTGCCCTGCTGCCCTCGTTGGTCATCCTGGTCTGCTATCCTTTAGTGGCCCGGCGGATTGCGCGCATCAAGACAGCTACGGCCCGTGGAGCCCTGAGGGTCATCTACGCCATCCTGGCCATTACGGTCCTCTGCTTCTTGCCCTACCACGTCGTACACTTGTTGCACCTCCTGTGGCGCATAGAAGTTATCCAGAACTGCCTGGCAGCAGACGTCATCTACAAGGTACGGCGTGTGACCATGGCGCTGGTCAGCATGAACAGCGTGCTGGACCCTGTGCTGTACTACTTTGCCACAGGCCGCTGCAAGTGGAACTTCAGATGGCTGAAGCTGAGGAGAAGGAGGGGTGTCTACACCATCTCGGACCACTTGCAGGACCACTGGTAGAGAAAACTGGTGCAGTTAAACGATAAACCACAAATGAAGAGCAATAGAGACTGTAAACAAGGAAACCCTTGCTCAGAACTTCACTCACAAAACCTCAAAGATCTCGTCTGTTATGTACAGCTGAAACGATTTTTAAAAATAGAGTAAAAAGGTGTTTTCTTACATGGAAGTCATCCACAACTGCCACCGTGGACCCAGTGAGGGATCCCACGCTCTGCTGCCTTACAATTGGCTGCCACAAACTGAACTTCAAATGAGGCCTTCAGGCTAAAGCATCTGCTAAAAGATAAGTTGTCTTTTCAATTTGCATGGAAAGAAATAAAAGAGAAACAGGACAGAAAGATTTCATCTGTGCAAACAAAACATCTAAACAGCGCATCAGTGCCTTTTTGAGATGTTTCATTTCGAATTGGAAATAAAACTTTAGAATGTTAAAAATATGACAAATAAAGAAAAACTCAAGATAACCCACAATTCACTATCACTATTAAAGTTTAAGTAAATTTGTGACATTGATCACGTTAGAGGCTTAACACAAAACAGCGACCTCCATCTCAAGAGGTAAGTTATCGGAGGCTCATTCATGCCAATCCAGAAAAATGGGGTCATAGTAGGTTTACAACATTTAACTGAAGTGATTTCATAAACCAATCAGTTCACTCCAGTAATAATCATATTGTGCTGATAGTGGAAAAAGGTTTTTATTTCATTCAAGCTTTTTAACGTCTTTTATGGACTTTGTTGTAAAATGGTGTTTAAAGTGATGCATGCTGTACTAACTTTTGTACTATAATAAAAAAAAAAAAACAATGAAAAAAATGTTCCGACCACTAGTAGTACTATCATCAGTCTAGATCTTGAGGCCGATATATGGTTTCTAGAATAATTTACTTTATTTCTTTATCTCTACTCAGTTGTTTGTGAGAACATTGGGGATGGGTTTAAACTCCACTGGCTTAAAACAATAACAAAGCATATCATTTGAACTTTGCAAGCCTTCCTATTTAAACATTTACCATATTTCCCCAATGATTGGCCGCGGCTTAAACAGGAGTTTTGCAAACCTGGTATTGGGTGTGGCTTGTTTAAATTGGGCGGCTTATCTTACAAGATGAAAACACATTCGCTACAAGTACAATTCAGTATAAAAAGACGACATCCTCTAATGATTAGTTTAATTTAAATGTACTGTTTACTGCAGCAATGAACAGTTAGAAAAGCAGCGCAAAGCAAATGTAGATCAGTGACGATGTTGTTACTTAATCACTGCAGCAGAATCCAGCCTCTAACTTTTTCAACCCTTTGCTACAATACATTACATCCTAGTATATAATACAAGCTGGAAAAAGCTCAATTTAACAGAAATATAAGGAACAAAAGTTTATTGTTGAAAATTACATTTTCGTTTGAATGACTTGAGGGCGAGGATACTGCAGTACAGCGATGTCAATCATCCGTCTACATGTAAATTCTTGAGTATAAAGTAGCAACACTGAAATCTAAACATTATTAGGCTTACCTTTCTTCAAATCCTTCAAAATCAGATCCATAAGCGTCCCCAATTGCGACCTGCGCTGCTTTGCTGTCGCTGATGTTAGATATATTTTTGTTACCAGTATGTCTCTTCATGAGAGCAACAATTTGGAGCTTAACTTCTGCAGTGTAGTTCTTGTGTTGCAGCATAATATCGGTAAGTTAAATTTTTTATCAATTTAATTGTTCACACTCAGCTATTGTATAAGGTACAAAGGTACAAAGTTAGATGCTTTAAATTCAAATCTACGATTAACATACGTGGCTTTTCGTAGAGTTTTGAAACATAAATGAGAATTTTCTGCTGCTTATAGAATGGGGCGGCCAATAATGTGGGACGTGCCAAGAGTGAGTGAGTGCTATTATCTTGTGGCGCAGTCAAAAACTTGCCAGTGGCAGCAAAGTGACTTTTAATGTACTGCATGTTTTCAGAATTTTTTTATAAAACTGCACCGAAAATTCTGATACTTTGTAAATACAGCTTCTGTATTTACTTTACTTAAAAACACCAAAACATAATATGATGAATACAACTATATCCATTCATGACCCATATTCTGTTACTTTTGTTATCTATATACAAACAGGGCTAATTTTCTACAAAATGTTTATTTCATATCTTTGAAAAAGCAACAGAGAAAAGCATTCACACTAGAATCATAGTGCAGAAGGAAGCCCTTTCTTCAGCAGACTGGATAAGAAGCTCCCCAGTTCTTCATCCTAATAAAAAACAAACAATTTTAAGTGACAAAAAGCAGATTATGAAACTTATCTGTTAACTTATTACATTGACTAATATATAACACACACACATATGTATGTATTTTTTATTTATAAGATTACTGTAGTGTTCTAAAACTTTTGATTGGAAGTGTATGTATGTATGTACGCACAATGGTGTGAAAAATTGTTTGCCATTTTCCTGTTTAATTTTTTTCCATGTTTGTCACACTAATGTTTCAGATCATCAAATAAATGTTAATATTAGTCAAAGACAACACAACTGAACACAAATGCATTTTTAAGTGAAGTATTTTATTATTAAGGGAGAAAAAATCCTAACCTACATGGCCCTGTGTGACAGTGATTGTTCCCCTAAACCTAATAACTGGTTGGGCCCTTAGCAGCAACAACTGCAATCAAGTATTTGCAGTAACTTGCATTGAGTCTTTCACAGCTGTGGAGGAATTTTGGCCCAAACTCATCTTTGCAGAATTGTTGTAGTCCAGCCACATTGGAGGAGTTTCGAGCATGAACCACAATTTTAAGTTCATGACACAGCATCTCAATAGGATTCAGGTCAGGACTTTGACTAGGCCACTCCAAAGTCTTCATTTTGGTTTTCTTTAGGCAATCAGACAGCGGAATTCATGGTTCTATTTATCATAGCAAGTGATAAAGCAGCAAAACAGCCCCAGACCATGACACTACCACCACCATGTTTTACTGTTGGTATGATGTTCTTCTTCTGAAATGCAGTGTTACTTCTACAGCAGATGTAATGGGACACACACCTTCCAAAATATGTAACTTTTGTCTCATCAGTCCACAGAGTATTTTTCCAAAAGTCTCTGGGAACATCAAGATGAAAATTGAGATGAGCTTTAATGTTCTTTTTGCTCAGCAGTGGTTTACGTCTTGGCACTCTGCCTTGCAGGTCATTTACAGTCTCTTTCTTATGGTGGAGTCATGAACACATGTTGCTGTGGGGTCTTTTGTGACCTCTTGTATGAGTCGTCGCTGCGCTCTTGGGGTAATTTTGGTCGGCCAGCTATTCTTGGGGAAGTACCCAACTGTTCCATGTTTTCGCTATTTGCGAATAATGGCTCTCATTGTGGTTTGCTGGAGTCTCAAAGCTTTACAAATGGCTTTATAACCTTTTCCAGACTAGATTTCAATTATTTTCTTTCTCTTTTGTTCCTGAACTTCTACTGTATGGATCTCGGCATGATGTCTAGTTTTGAGGATCTTTTGGTCACTTCACTTTGTCAGGCAGGTCTTATTGAAGTGATTTCTTGATTGAGAACAGGTGTGGCAGTAATCAGGCCTGGGCGTGGCTAAAGATATTGAAATCAGGTGTGATGATCCACGGTCCATCTCTTAAAAACACATTTTGTGTTTATTTGTGTTGTCTTTGACTAATAATGACATTCGTTTGATGATATGAAACATTTAAGTGTGACAAACATGGCAAAAAATAAGAAATTTGGAAGTGGGCAAACACTTTCTCACACCACTGTATGTTATTGGGGGAGACCATCAGTGAAAAGATAACTTTAATCATTTTAAAATCACTGACTGATGAAGTGAATAACAGAATAACAATGGCAGTGATCCAAGAAAGAACACACTATTTTGGCAGCAAAATTTGGGTTAGGTTGTGTAAATATTTTTGCAAATTATAGTTGTAAAAAAGTTGCCACTCTAACTGTTGTTGTCCATAGTGTACATAAAGATTGGATGTCAATCAGTGCAAACTTTTGTGGCATGTGGTGTTGGAAATTAAGGTCTAGTGTAGCTATGTGGGATGAAATGTGTGAGACCACCTGCAAATGACTCAATCACACATTCTGACTAATGGAGCCACTAAGCTGAATATGTAATTTCCTATGTGATTTTCCCCTTAAATTTACATGGTTCACTACAGACTACAATAAGAACGCCAACAAATGTTTTACTACTACAATTTGCAACAACAACAACAGCAAAAAACACAAACCAGAAAAAAACTGCACAAACAAACAAACCTAATACGTCTACTGGAGCACTGCCATTGTAATGAGTCATAATAATCAATAATCAAATAACTTGCAAGTGGATTTAAAGTTATGGCTTAACTATGTTACTGATGGCTTCAAAATGCCTGCTACTATTGTTTCAGCTATGCTTAGCACTTCAGTGTTTGTTTATATAACCCTATGAAACACAGTGACAGAAACTACACAGGCCAGTTATTAAATAATTAGAAATAACTTAAAATGAGTTAATAACATAAGATGGCCAGAATGCAGTTTAATGGTGGGCATAAAAACAACACTACTACTACTACTACTTAGAAATAAGACTTTGCTTTAAACTTTTAAATAAAATTATGTTGTTTATTTAGGTTGAAAAATGAATATCGTATTTATTACAGTACTTTTTGGACCCCAGTGTATATGATGTGTTAGTGCATGTGTGCATTATCTTTGACATAATAAAAGTATTATTATTATTAGTAGTAGTTCAGATACTACTTAAAATATAAGTACAGTTCTTCCAAAAGGATGATGATATGCACCTTCTTTTTCGGGTTTGTATCTTTGTAGCTGTACTTCGTGAAAAGGATCTAGTGTGTACTGGTTTCTCATAGAGTTTAGTAAAAAAATAAAAAATTAAAATTAAAATAAAAAAAAACATTGCGACAATCAGTGATTTCAGCAATATTTCTTAAATGATGAAAAGCTACTTTAAAAACTCTGCGCTAAAAACTAAGTTCAAAATCCCAAAGAATAAAACTGTGTAAATTTGAGCTGTTGAGGCAAGTGGTTACAGTGCAAATGATACTGTGGTGAGGACCAATGCTCATCGCTCAGATTAGCTTACAGTCCAGACCGCAGGTACAGCCCCGTATTGATAGCTACTGCAATTACCTGATAACTCCAAGAGAGCAGGATGACTTTGAGATTGGGTTCCTCACCAGATGAGGACACTTTGAGGACAATGGATTCAACCATGACTGTACCATCGGGAAGGTGCTGGACAGTGTAGCCTTTGAGCACACTAGGAGACGAGGGAGAAAGCACAGCGGGTGTTATTGTGACAAATCGTGACAAATTGTATTTTGGTGACAAGTACTGACATTTACTGAATTCAAAGTTTAACACAGCACAAGGAGGAAATGAGTCATCTGTGTTTGGTAAACCACCATGCTTTCATTGAATGGTGGAAACAAAATGCTAAGCGTGGGCTGCTCAATGCAACAGAAACATTTACAATAGCATGTCAAACACACTGTAAAAGTTCTCAGATTTGCCCTTTTCGTTCCCAAGGCTCACAACAAACACAATGTATTTTTATCTTATTACAAGGCAAGGTGGTGAGGGCAGAAAGAGAAAACATCAAAGGGTTAGGATAAAGGATGAACGCAATAGCTCACAGAAACCTCAGACACAACTTCCCCTTACCCCAAACTGCATCAAGACCTTGCTTCTTTAGTTTTGCTCAAGAGCTTTGAGCTAACAAGTGGTAAAACCAATGAGCATCATGCAATCAATGCACCAAAATCATCACACACCTGGCTCCATGCCATGTAATCTCTCAAATCTTTTTGCAAACAGGGATACTGAGTGTGGTGTGCTAGCATAGCTAGCATAGCTAGCATTAACATTTTGCTAACAGAAGCTCCTTTTTGGGATCAGACCAGAAAGGTCAGCCTTGGGTTCTCATGACTCTATCACTGATTCACCAGTCGTTCTTTTTTCCTGGTTCTGACACAACAGTTTTAAGAACTTACTGTTCACTAGCTGCCCAACACCAGGCAACAGCCAATGTTATCCACTTTCCCTGTCAGTGGTGCTAATGCTATAGCGGCTAAGAGAGTATCATATACATAGTGAGGTCCAGTTAACAGACCACACTGGAAAATCTGGGATATTTATTTCATTTAAACCTGCATATAAATAATTGGATTTAAAAATGAATTAAAAGAATGCAAAATAAAGAATTGTATTATTTACTCCAATGATTGTGTGTTCAGAAGAGTCATAGCTGGAGTTGATAAAATCTGTACATTGATCATTGGAAAGGAATGTAAAGCTTTTTAGACATTCTTTTGGGGAGATTATTATATATACATTTTATATATATATATTTTATACATTTTAGATATAACTGTAAACTGCTTTTGTCCATTTTATCATTGCTTTTGTCCGTTTTATCATTGCTTATGTTCGTTTTATCATTGCCTTTGTCTGTTTTAACATTGCTTTTGTCTGTTCTATAACTTCGCTTTTGTGAAGCACTTTGAGATTTTCAGGTAAAGTGCTTTAAATGCATTATTATATGCATTTATATATA
>JBBIGC010000131.1:3526829-3540605 GCA_037576955.1 Lepidarchus adonis | reverse complement strand
TTATAACTCCCATACAGGATGTTATAACTCCATACAGAACTTTATAACTCCCATACAGAACTTTATAACTCCCATACACAACGTTATAACTCCCATACAGAATGTTATAACTCCCATACAGAATGTTATAACTCCCATACAGCATGTTATAACTCCCATACAGAACATTATAACTCCCATAAAGGACGTTATAACCCCATACAGAACTTTATAACTCCCCTACAGAACGTTATAACTCCCATACAGCATGTTATAACTCCCATGCAGAACGTTATAACTCCCATACAGGATGTTATAACTCCATACAGAACTTTATAACTCCCATACAGAACTTTATAACTCCCATACTGAACGTTATAACTCCCATACAGAACTTTATAACTCCCATACATAACTTTATAACTCCCATACAGAACTTTATAACTCCCCTACAGAACGTTATAACTCCCCTACAGAACGTTATAACTCTCATACAGAACGTTATAACTTCCATACAGAACGTTATAACTCCAATACAGAATGTTATAACTCCCATACAGAACTTTATAACTCCCATACAGAATGTCATAACTCCCATACAGTTATAACTCCCATACAGAATGTCATAACTCCCATACAGTTATAACTCCCATACAGAACGTTATAACTTCCATACAGAACTTTATAACTCCCATACAGAATATTATAACTCCCATACAGAACGTTATAACTCCTCTACACATTATAACTCCCCTACAGAACATTATAACTCGCATACAGGACGTTATAACCCCATACAGAACTTTATAACTCCTGTACAGCATGTTATAACTCCCATACAGGATGTTATAACCCCATACAGAACTTTATAACTCCCATACAGGACGTTATAACTCCAGTACAGAACTTTATAACTCCCATACAGAACTTTATAACTCCCATACAGAACTTTATAACTCCCATACAGAACGTTATAACTCCCAAACAGAATGTTATAATTCCAATACAGATAGTTATTATTGCCAAATAGAACACTAGAACTCCCATACATAATGTTATAACTCCCATATAAAACGTTATAACTACCATACAGAAGGTTATGATGTGAAATACTTCTAAATATCTGAATATGAAATCTAAACCAAGAAGATTCTCTATGATGCACCATGTCACATCGGTGGTCTGCTCTGTCTGACTGCATGTCTGACTGAAGTACATTACATTTGCTGAAATTCCTCTTTAACCACTGTATGTGTATCTGCTCGGCACTCAGGTGTGATTAACTCTTCAACCAGGATGAAATGTTTCTGAATGTTTTATTTTTTACTGGAAAGTACTTCTTTAGTTGAAATTACTTCCATAAATTAAATGCAATTGCTATTCTGTGGAGTTTTCTAAACATATAGCCATCATGTTATTATGGATTTGTGAAATATTCTAAAGGTTAAATATATGTATCAGATTGTTATCATATGTACTTTTACAGTCTTACACTGACTTTGCATGGGAAGAAATGTAATTGCATTTCATTGTAATACTGCACACAGGACAAACTTGCAGAGGGGCAGGTTCTCAGGTCAGAGGAGAATTTCTGCGGTGGTTGGTTGGGGCACCAAAGAGTTTTACCTAAACAGGGCTACTAAAGGGGCGCTATGACCAAAGGGGCAGATGCTTGAGCACCTAAAGCCCCTCTGCACATGTCTGACTGTGTATTCACACTGTGATGGTTTTGTTGGGAAGATGGGCATTTACACTACATTCATGATCAAAGAGAAAATAAATGGCAATATGGCTGATCCATATTGTGTCCAATCCTTATAATCCATATAATCCACAGGTTGTGTACAGTGGTCCCTCATTTTTTTTACAGGGGTTGTTTCAAAAGCTGCTCGATACTTGGATGCCATCCCCCAAAATGCTTTTAAAAATAATTTAAGATCTAAATTATACTCCTACACTGGTTAAATGCGTTCTAGACACTATTAAACACAAAGAAAATACTTGCAAACATATAGCGAGGTGAATGTTGTGTAGAATGCGTGAATATATCACATTTATATCGAACATATAGAGCCTCAGGTGGGTGAATATCTCCCTCTAGTGGACTGGAGGCGGAATGGCCCCAGTGTAAAACAGAAACGTATGTAATGGGGTTTGAGGAAAGGAACCGCATCATAAGTCAAAGACTCCCTGATTTACACTAGCCTAGCATACACATGTACTGTACTTACATTTTAAGTACTGTATGTGTGACACGAGTTGAGCCTATACCTGGACTTTATTTATATTTTCAGTACTGTATGTATTACACTAGTTTAGCCTATACCTGTACTGTTCTACCGGTTCTAGCACATCAACTTAAAGAACGGACTGTTCACTTGCTGCCTAAAATAACTCACCCACTGACAGGTGCCAACATAATGAAAGAACTACATACTAATGTTATTCACTTTACCTGTCAGTGGTGTTATTGTTATGAGTGTATATGTAATTTTGGCCCAACCTACCCCATATACCTCCATTATCCTCCAGTAATTAAGCCTTTGTATCAGCGTGACAGAGCACGTGGGCTGGGCTCGCGCTCGAGTCGTTACCGTGGCAACCTGAATGTGTTGGTAACTGGAAAGTGACGCTGCGGAAAATGTCCGGAGCCTCGGCAAAAAAAAAAAGCTGAATAAAGTGCAAGGTAACTCTTTACTCTCGAAAATTTTCGTTCCATTCTGTAAACTGTTTTGAAACCCATTTTTTAACCACACACGGATGCCACAATATGTGTAACTTTACTCGCTAGTTTGTCAAGCTAATGCTAACTAATAAACATGGGTTAATGAACAAGACATGAGTTTCGGTCATAACACGTTTGCATGGAATATTAAAAAACTAAGTTTCCTTTCTTTTTAATTTATATATTTTTTTCTTCTTAAATGAGTGGGTCTTAACTTGTTCATGTTACAGTGTGTATTGTGTATTATGCAAAACATTATAATTTGGTTAAAAAACACCCCCCAAGGTTTATATATGAGCAAGCATAGTTCCATTTAATTAAAATGTCGTTTCTGCTAAAGTGGCTGAAACGTGCAATAAATGTTTAAGCATTAAAGGACAATTCCATCACCGTTGCAATCTTTCTGAATGATTAAAACAGGTAAGACATGTACAAAGTCACTCAGAGTAAATGTGGCTGTTCTGGAGAAATGTACTGTCTGAATAGCACTGCAGTGGTGATAGGAACCAGACATCTGATGCATTTAATGCCTCTCAAAGCTTCATGACAGTAGGGTGTTACTACTGACTGATTTACGATACCAAACAAAAATATAAACACAACACTTTTGCTCCCATTTTGCATGAGCTGAACTCAAAGATCTGAAACATTTTCTACAAACACAAAAGACCCGTTACTCTCAAATAGTGTTCACAAATCTGTGTTAGTGAGCACTTCTGCTTTGCCAAGATAATCCATCCCACCTGACAGGTGCTGATTAGAGCATAAATATTGCACAGATGTGCCTTAGACTGCCCACAATAAAAGTTCACTCTGAAATGTGCACAGTTTTCCTTACTGGGGTCAGAAAACCAGTCAGTATCTGGTGTGGCATCATGTCAGGAACTGGAACACACTGTCGTATACACAGATCCAGAGCCCACACATGCTCAATATTATGATGGATTATCTCTACAAAGGAGAAGTGCTCACTAACACAAACTTAGAGTTGTGACCAATATTTGAGAGCAATATAGAAGATGTTTCAGATCTTTGAGTTCAGCTCATGCAAAACTGAAAGCGTTTATATTTTTTGTTCTGTGTATTTTCACTCATTAGTTTGGAAAGTGAATAAAATAGATATCTGTGTCATAGGTATCTCAATGCACTATGATATAATATATGATAAATTATATTTTTCTAATCCAGGTAGACATAGCCCCAATTTCTGCATTTTGTTGTATCTGTTTTGGCGTCAGCAGCTGTGTGGTTGAAAATAATTGGATAGTTCTACAAATCTCACATTGGTTCATCTCTAATCACAACCCCGATTCCTATCACCACCATAATAAAGATATTCGCGGGTCAGGGTTTTTCTATCCAGTGCACTGTGAATAACTTTGTTCACATCTTGTTGACTGTCTGTAAAGTCTGAAAGTCTGTAAAAGCGAAGTGTAGCCATTATTAAATTCCACTATGCTTGCACACGTCTTTCCCACTGTTTCCTAATGTGTGTATATTCATACTTGTGTGTATGTAATAAATAATTGTAATCTGTTTTTGGAAGGAAACATGCATATGACGAGACCAAAATCCTCTAAAGGCCGAACTAGAGCCAGAGTGACTCAAGCACTGGCTGTGGAGGAAGGTGATCATCAGAGCTACATGTTGTCCCCCCATCCACCTCCTCCTCTGCCAACTGCGGCCCCCCCCAACACTGTTACCAGACGGAGCTGCAAACCAAGTTCGGATGTCCTCTCTGAAATTTTCGAACGACCGCCAGATGTTTCAGTTCTTTCTCTCAACAAATACAAGGTGCTCCCTTCTATTGAGAAAAGGCCAGAAGATATATCACCCAGAGGTATGGAAGAAAAAGCATCAAGGCTCAGTCTGTCTGACAGCAGTCTCCAGACTGAGCAACACTTATACCAGTTCTGTTCTCAGACTGCTTCCAAGAGTGACACAAAGTTAAGGATTGTGTCTGAGGACCAGTGTAGTCCTGCAGAAGTAGCTAACAGAGGATGGGGGATGCATGGACACTCAGAGAGCAGAACAGGTGCAGCCATTGACAGTGACCAGCACCTGCTGCTTGCTATTCGAACTCCAAGTGGCCGAAGGTTCAAGTGCCATTTCCAGCCCACAGACACACTCCAAGCTGTCATAGCTGCTGCAGAGGCCATATCTGGAGAGCAGTATAGATCTGCGTTAATCGAGACCATGGAGGTCCCTCGCCGGACCTTCACAGATCTGACCATGAGCCTGTCTCAATGCAGCATCTGCACTAAATCTGTTTTATGCATCAGCTTTGAGGACAATGCTATAGACTCTGTTTAAAACGTGTTAGTTAAGTGTTTATAATTACTAATTTAAGTCAACTTTACACTAAAAGATCACTTTTTGTAGCTGTATTATTTGAGTAATAATGTAAAAAAGTAAAGATTATTAATTTTTTGTTAAAAGACTCCAAAAAGACTACAAATTGTTCCATTTGATGGTTCCAACACAAAGCCTCACAATCAAAAAGGCCTTTTTTCTTTAGTAACCTGGTCAGTAGCTGAGCATATTCTTTTATTCATCACCTACTGCTGGAACAGTTAATGTGCTTTTTTGGTTCATATTGTATTCAGGGCTAATTCCGCTAATTTCTCCAAAATCTCGAGATGACAACGGAAGTGATTCAGATGTGTGATAATCTAAAGTGATGAGTAAATCTACCTCTGTTGTTCCAGTTTTCATATACAGTTCCCTCCATAATTATTGGCACCCCTGGTTAAGATGTGCTCTTCAGTTTCCAATAAATTCAATTGTCCTCCAAATAATACATGAAAAAAGAGGAAAATCCAAACATAATTTCAAGTGCATTTATTCAATGGGATAAAAATCCCACATAAATTCTTTTACATCAAATCATGTTTGCCACAATTATTAGCAGCCCTGATGTTAATACTTTGTATTGTTAATACCCTCTTTTGCCAACAACATTTTCAGTGGGGTTGAGGTTTGGGGACTGAGATGGCCATGGGAGGAGCTTGATTCTGTCTGGTGAAACATTTTTGTGTAAATTTTTGGCCACATTTTTAGGGTCATTGTCTCCTGAAAGACCCAGTGACGACCCATCTTCAGCTTTCGGGCACCAGGACATCAGATTGTGATTTAAAATGTCCTGGATTTTAAAGCATTCACGATGCCATGCACCCTAACAAGGTTCCCAGGTTGTCTGGAAGAGAAACAGCCCCACAGCATCACAGATCCTCCCCCATACTTCACAGTGGGCATGAGGTGCTTTTCTGCATACTCATCTTTTGTGTTCTGCCAGACCCACTTCGAGTGTTTGTTGCCAGAAAGCTCCATCTTGGACTCATCTGACCAAAGCACACGGTCCCAGTTGAAGCCCCAGTACCACTTCGCGAACTCCAGGCGTTTGCGTTTATGATTGTGGGTGAGAAAAGGTTTTTTCTGTGCATGTCTCCCAAACAGCTTGTTGGCATGGAGACGTCGCCTGATGGTTGATTTGGAGACTTTGTGACCCCAAGATGCTCGGGGTCCTTATATCTTCCTTTTAAAAAAAAACTATATTTAAATTATTATTTAAGACATTATAAATATAGCTGAAGCCAGCTCCACCCGCCAAAAAAAGAGAAAGGAGGAAAAAAAGAACAAAAAAATACATACAACCAGAAAAATATCAGTATGCGTGTTATAACAAGGTAAAAGGAGGTGTCCTAACATTTTTGCAAATCATCAGTGTTCGTGTCCCTCACATAGGTTAGAAATGGTTGCCATGTCTTATTAAATCTGTCAACAGATCCTTTAGCAGTGTAGCGTATCTGCTCACATTGTACATTATGCATAACGTCTCTGATCCAATGTCCATGTGTAGGTGACGAGTCCTTCCACTGGCACAGAATGAGTCTTCTAGCTATAAGAGAACAGAAGGCTACCATGTCCGCTTGGCCTGCAGAGAGGGTACTCTCCTCCGGGATGCCCCCATGGAGGGAGGGCTTTATCTCAAAATCTGCTCCCAGAAACTTGCCATTGTGGAGCATGTCCAGAACATGTGGAGCAACGTGGCTGGAAGTTGTTTACATCAACCACATAATGTGTTAACATCGCCTAAATTTAGACAATTTAACTTTGGACCAGTGAAGTCGATGCACCACTTTGAACGGGATAACAGCGCGCTGGAGACAGACAGATGAGGAGTGTGTTCTTTTAACCTTGCGCCATGTATCATCTGAAATCTCCTCTCCTTTGTCCTTCTCCCATTTACATTTGGATGATTCCAGGGGATCCTGATTAGCATTATTAAACAGTTTATAAATAGTGTCAATAGATCACTTTCACAAACAAGAATCAAATCCAGAGTTTTGAAGGGGGAGAAGAGGAGGATTCAAATATCTAAAAAAAAAAAGATCTGGGGATATCATGTCTTCACTATCTGTTCAAAACATCCCATAGGGTGTTGATGCCACTTTTTGCCCATTCCTCAAACGCATCTTCCATCATCGATGGTGGAAACAGAACATTCTTTATCACCGTTGTAGAGGACAGATCACAAAGCCACGTCTGAGCTGATTCCAGATTTTGAGGGCATGTTAGTGATATTGGAAGTAAAGGTAAATAGTCACAGGAAGAGGCAGCTTAGTGCATAGCAATGTGATAAGATTTGAGCGGGTTTACATGTTTTCTATATTTACCCAATCTGGAATATTTGTACCATTTCCCGTCCAAAACAGAATCGCTTTAATATTGGTCGGCCAATAGTATAGAAAATTAGGAAGAAGCAATATTTCTCCTTTTATTCTGGGATGTTTCTGTTAAAAGGGTTGAGACCAAGATATTTAAATTATTGAACAAGGTTTTGGAAAGAAAGTTGGGGAGAATTTGAAAACAAAGCCGACATTTACATGGTAAATAATGATGCCAGAAAAACAATTACAAAAAACATTTTAAAACCCCAAATCTAAAAAACAAAATTGAAAACAGAATGCAATTATTTATTACCATTACCAATATTACCATAAACCATATTTTATTCTTAAAAGAACATAGACAACATATCAAATATTTAAACTAAGTAAATGTGCCATAAAAAATAAAGGTAATTTTGATCGTCTCGGACTCTCATTGCTGGACTTATGGGAGAGGAATATTATCCTATTTTGAAATAAGATTCTGGCTGCATAACACTTTCTTTCTTGATTTACTCATTTTTTTCAATTTGGGAAAAGTTTGAACTTCAAACTGGCCAGTTCAGCCCCCAGACTCTTCTGCTCCAAAGCCGTGCTGGTGTGATACAGTGCCTTGACAAAGTATTCATACCCATTGATCTCTTCAACAAACTTCAATTTATTTTATTGGGATTTTATGTGATAGACCAACACAAAGTGCAATGTAATATGGCTTACTTTCAATATTTGAGGTTTTCTGTTCTATTGTGAATGAATGAGGAGTTTATGAGATTTACAAATCATCACATTATCTTGACTTTGTACACCATGCCAACTTTTTGGAACTGGGGTTGTAAATGAACCTTTATTATAATTTAAGTCGGTTTTATGCTTTCTTGTGAAATTGCCGTTTAACGTCATCGATAGGCCACGTTCATGGTAAAATGCTAAAATGCAAAATCTGATCAAATACCATTTTGCCTTGTAACCACTATGAATGGATTGGGGGAAAATGCTGTAATCGGAAATGTTCTCTAAAAATGACCATTTACAATCAGGCAGAAATTTTCATCAAAGCTAAGATGATTATAAACATAATAATGAAACCAAATATACACACCCATTCACCCATGTAATATCAAAGACACAGCCTGAGAGACTGTGGTTGGGACTTTTATTGCATCAACATACAACTCCAACCATAAATGCAACAAAATGAAAATAAAATAATTTCTTAGTCTTCAATGAAATTCTCTCATATCTTAACACAGCATTCTTAAACAAAGTGCAAACTTAGTAACATAGGTATAAAGCTGCTTGTCTTCAAACAAAGACGTTTCAAACAATTCAAGTATTTGTGATAGTTATTTGCATTCAATAAAAGTGCATCAGCCTTGGAACAGAATATAATATGACAATATATGTCAAAAAACAAAACTTCACAGAATGGGACTTTCCATTCAACCCAACATTTGGTCACTTGAACGAAAACGGAACGGTTTTTAATCTGGATAATCTCAAAACCCCACCATTAACTGGGATCAAAGCTTCAAGTACTGAGGTTTTTTTTTGTCAAATAATATTTAGGAGTGTTTTTGTAGCATCACAGTACATTTGAGGAATGGAGAGAGTTTTGGAAAAGTTCTCACTGCTCTGTTCCTCCATAAAAAGTGCAAAACTTGTGCTACGATTTGATAATGGGTCCATTTGGCCCTTTGGTGTCTACAGCACATCTTTTTTTTAACGTCCTAGGACCTTAGGCACATTGTTACCCATCAACTTCTGTAATTCTCCTACTTCTGAGATCTTATATACTTCACTCGTTCATTATTAACTACAAACCAAAAGGGAATCTAATCATCTGATCATTTCCACAGAACACATTAGAAAAAGTGCAAACCAAACACAAAATTCAACCTTAGCATCACATGCTATAAATCAGAAAAGCTTAAAATTCTTGGGAAAGGTTAGAAAAACCTTATCTCATAGAATGTAAACATGTTTTGGGCCCAAAATAAAACAGAACCCTGAAGAAGTGTAGTGAAATGGAAAAAATTTGCTGAGGTAATTATAAAAATGATGGAGTGTTTTTGGTCATCGCCTCAGTTGGCAATCTTTTCAATTTCATCCAGATCGTCTGTATCCAGCCTCATTATCATCTTATCTGTGGAGGACAGATCATTCTTCATGTACATTTACGGACGTGTGACCATACTTTATAAAACTCATGGATACAATTTCGTTGATGAAACTGAGAGAACTTACTGAAATGCTTCTCAATTGCTTTGAGAATCTCCATGCTGTGGCCACTGTCCACCAAGTTGATGGCCAGCCCTCGCTTGCCAAACCGACCAGTCCTGCCAATCCTGTGGAGGTACGTCTCGTTGTCCGGGTTTCCATATTTATCCAGTGGCAGGTCAAAGTTGATCACCACGGAAACCTGCTCCACATCGATGCCTGATTACCACACACAATATTTATTAGAACCATAACAAATTATGAGGACGCTCGAAACCCTTCTGTGAAAAAACTGAGATTAGTGCATTACACAAATGCCTTATATGACACAATATTACAGAATTTAATCAGCACATCCTGAAAAATATTCAAATGTCTAATGGCAATTATTTTTCATACCTATACTTCACCATTCAGCACTTACACATTACTTTGTAATTAATTTTGGAAGTTATTAAGAGTGATTATAAAAGTATGGACTTGCTGATGGGTCCTTAGAGTTCAAGGTGTTTAACATTTCAGGTAGAAAATTAATAAACATTTTGCAGAATGAACAGTTGATGTACTTGCCTCTTGCACACACATTAGTTGTTATCAGCACTTTTTCTTTGCCTTCTCTGAAGCGCTCGATGACCGCGGCTCTTTGCTCTACCACCATTTCACCACTCAGCAGTGCCACCTGGTGGCCTTCTTTAGACAGCTGCCCTGCCAGCCAGGCTGCTATCCTTCGAGTCTTTAGGCACAAAGACCAGAACGATGTGTAATTATGATTATGGTGGGCAGAATAAAGTAAAAACCAAGGCTTCATAACAATATTTGAAAGATGTTTTTTTCTGAAGCTTCCAAACAATTGTGATCAAGTCTGAATACACCTGCAAAAGCTGTGAAAAATAACTAGGACTAGCAAAAGAAAAAAATAAAATAAGTATGGCGCCATGACTAGACATACAAACAGCTTCAGAAAAACACACTGGTTTAACTCATCATGGTAGAGGCATCACACTGTAGCGTCACACTTAAGCAAGACGGCTTCATCCTTCAGGTAGTGATCAAGCAGGGTTGGAAAATTCAGGGCCAGTGTGTGCAAATCTTCTCCAGGATTTTATTCTAATTGCATGGATAGCTAAACTGCTGATGTGAGTGAAGTACAGAAGCTAAAATGCAGAATCCATGCCTCCAATGAAGATCAATCAGACTCACATGGCAGAAGATCATGGCCTGTGCAATGGTGATCGCCCCATAGATGTTACAGAGTGCAAAAAACTTGTCCTCTTTGTTATTGCAGAGCACATAATACTGCTTAATGGTGTCGAGAGTCTCCTCCTCCCTCTTCAGTTTGATGATGTTGGGATCTGGAACAATTTGCTCAGCAAACTGCCAAACCGAGTCCTCAAAGGTGGCGGAGAAGAGCAGCATCTGACAGTCCTTAGGCAGCATCCTAGGCCAGATGTTTTCATTAATAATACATTCAATGACAAATGCACATTAAAAGGTGGGGAGTACAGCTTTCATGACACAATGGTACGAAATAAGAATGCATAGCTAGCTGCACGAATACCAGCATTTTACCCAATTTAAAAATGGTATGAAACAAAATGGCCGACAAAATACAATCTGGAAAAGGGGACGTGGATTTTTCTACTTAAATACAGATGATAAACCCTCCGTCTCTCACCGCTGGATGCGGATGCTTCGGTCTTTATGGCCTTGTGTAGCGATCATGACATCAGCCTCATCTAACACAAACACTCGGATCATCTTGGGGTCCATCAGCTTGAGTTTGTGGAGCCAGTCCTGCACCGTGCCGGGAGTGCCGATAACGATCTGCGCCTGGATCTTGCTGCCCCGTCCCACTGAGGAAAGGTACATGATGTCCGGACATTTAAGCTACTTAACGGTGGTGGAAGAAAGGGAAACTTGTGTAACACTTCACTCCTTACTTTTATTGCCTCGAACGGCAAAAGCCAGTTTCACCTCGGGGTAGAACTTTCCCATCTGCTCCACCACTTTGCCCGTCTGCAGAGCAAGCTCATAGGTTGGAGAAATGCACAAACACTGCAAGGCAAGACAAACAGTTTAGCATTTACCACACAACAAACATTGTAATGCTCACTGGTTTACTTTTCTGTTTATATACACGTTTATATAATTTTTTACAAGGTGTATTTTCTTAATGAAACCATTTCATTTTAGTTAAGTGTTATTAAATCGAACCCTCTTTCAAACATATGCAAATGTTGACGTTTAGTGTCTAGAAACAGAGCAAAGCGAGTTCCCTAACTGGCGAGGTCAGGGGTCGGCAACCCGCGGCTCCGGAGCCGCATGAGGCTCTTTAACCATCTTGCTGTGGCTCTGTTTGGCCTTGACAAAAAATGTTTTATTTATTAATTAAACTAATTTAATTATATATTTTTTGTTTATTTTGTTAGTTAGCTTAGAGTTTGAGGTGATATTTTAACATTGTGTAATTATGTAACTTTATTAGCAGTGTAAATAAAGTCAAATGCGCCAACATTTAGAGTAACGCCCCATAACGTGCTCTGGTCGCTATGGTAACGCATAAACGTTCCTTTCAGAAAAAGTTTTCAGTGCTGTTGTGATCTCAGGGTTTTCTGCCATGACTTTCATCCAGAATAGCGACAAAGCTGAGTCTCTAACACACTTAGATGCTACGGATTGAGATCGTTTTTTGTTTTAAAGTTGTAATTTTTGGTACAGCCGGTGGTTGAGGACTCCTGAATGTTTATAAGTTTATAAGCTGTGTTATGTTTTGCGGCTCCGGGCGATCTGTCTTTAGTTGAAGAGGGGACAAAATGGCTCTTTTAATAGTAAAGGTTGCCGACCCCTGGACTAGGCCTTTAGAAGCCAGACAGAAAACTTAATGCATCAGTTTAATCACTGAAGAAATTAGAAAGTGAAAGCAGGAATCAGTTATTCTGAAAATAGATATTTCTGACTTCTGAAGAGAGGGACCAATTTTTTAAAGAAACAAGGACGCTGTCTTAGTAGGATTGCCTTTAAAATTGTGAATTAAAAAACAACTTATTTGGAATTTTTAAGAGAGAAAAAAAAATTAATCACTAAAATGTTTTACAGATGCAGGAAGTGTTTTTTTTTTTTCCAAATGAGTTGACAAAGCAATACTTTACAAAAGCATACACAAATTAAAATGACAAACTTGTGTCTTTTGTGTGTATGTGTTCAAATCACACAACATGAGTCATTAGATATCTTAGAACATGTGACTGGATGAGAAGAAATGACTGCCAGCTCACACAGAAAGCAACAAAGAAATATCAATATTTATAGGGATGTTGAGGCGCTTTATGAGAATGAAGGAAATTAGAAAACCCTGAGTCCCTGAAGCACTTTCATTTTTATCACCATCCCAAAATTGATTATTTCTCAGATCAGCCGCTATGTTTAATTGGAATGATCCAAAGTACACTTTTACTCGCATATCAGCACTCAATGGAAACAGAACTACTAGTCATGTTTAGTTAACTTTTTACAAAAACTCTGTATTTTGCACTAAATCCAAGTGGGGTACAAAATCAATAATTATAATATGACACTGTAGGTAATTTGGTTAAAATGACATTACTGCAACATATTTTTCAGTTAAAACAGATTAATGATGGATTATAAGGAATGTGTATTACCTTCTAAAGGCTGGAACTGAACTCCTCAAGTATGTATATTTATATAATCCAATCTTAAATTTAAATTCAGATTATAATTAAAGTTTAATTAAAATATTGGCACTTTTTAATTCTTCATAAGAAATCTAATTAATAAATAAAACGGGTCAAGGCTGAACTGAGGGTTCTTCCAAACAATGCACATTTTGTATTTTATGGCTACAGTGAAAATGGTTAAAGCCTGAACAACATGTGAGCCTCATTAATGCACTGCAAGGTCAACATGTTCAACATAATCTTTGTTTTCTAAATCTCTAGCTTCTGCTCACCTGCGTCCACTTGTGTGCTGGGTCAACGTGGCTCAACATGGCCAGAACAAAGGCAGCGGTTTTACCTGTGCCAGACTGAGATTGGGCAATGAGATTCTGAGGTCTGAAAGCAGAATGGACACACACGCGCGCACACGCGCAAGCATGCACACACACACACACACACACACACACACACACACACACACACACACACACACACACACACACACACA
>JBBIGC010000131.1:3479768-3501619 GCA_037576955.1 Lepidarchus adonis | reverse complement strand
TAGTTTATATAGATAGAATTAAGTTAGCATTAGCAGAGTTGTTTGTTTTGCAGCACTGAGCAGTTATTTTACATAACCTTATCATAAAAAAACATGACAAATGCCTAGTAGTTAATGTTAATTATTGTTTTCTAAGAACATATTTAAATGATTTAATTTATATATCTCCCAAGAAATTCTGTACAGATACCAAATACTTTGACAATTAATATATACCTAATACACTTCTGCTAATGTAATGATTTTGTTTGTATTTTTTCCACACCAAGCCACGCCCCTCCATAAGCTCCCCCATAACAAGCCCCGCCCCCAAAATCTCACTCTAAGCTGAACTCAAAAGTTGGCAGCCCTGTTAAACAACAGTTTAAAATGGTTATTGTCCCAAAAACATACTATTACTGCCACTTCCATCACTTCCCAGTCAATCATGCATCGCTGTCTGAACTAAAGTGAACTGACCATTAACGGTACAGTCCAGTTGACAAACTGGCAGCGCCCACCACTTCTGTAATAGTGACTAGACTCATTTGTAACGCAGTGGGTCTTGATGGGTGCTCTTCACTGCAGGAGTGTACTTTTCTTAACGCTTTTGTTTTATCAGTTATACCGTATATCCCTGCCGCTTTATCACGGGAAATCCGTAGAGATGTCCACCCTGAGCACTCCGTAGGTGGAGAGTGGATTTGAAGCGGAAAAACAGAATTATAACCTGGTTTGAAATGCATCACGATGAATTGAGGGTTGGAAACGGGCAGAGTTGAAGTGCCTCCCACGGAGCCTGGGCCCAGTACCACGGGTGGGAGAACTAGGACAACTTCCCTTCACAGTATGGATGTTACCATAGCAACGACTGTGCTAACTTTAATAATAATATCAATTATAATACAAAAAATAATCTATACAGTATTAATCTCTGCATTTTACTCAACCAAGGCAGTGAGAACACACACCCGGAGCAGTGGGCAGCCTCTGTACCAGCGCCAGGGGAGCAGTAGGGGGTAAAGTGTCCAGCTCAAGGGCACTTCCGGAAATCAAACCCGTGACCCTTCGGTCACAAACACTGTTCTCTGACTATTAGGCCACAGCTGCGCCATGAGCAGCGGGCAGCTATAAACAGTGCCCAGGAAGCAGTGTAGACGGGGCATTACCTTGCTCAGGAGTACCTCAGTGGTGCCACCTATGACCTGCAGATCCTAAGAGCAAGGTCCTCAATACTAGGCCACCACTGCCAAAATTAAAATTAGAATTAGAATTAGAATTAGAATTAGAATTAAAATGAAATAAAAAAAATAAAATTAAAATTAAAATAAAAACATATATAAATAAAGTTATTATTATTGTCATTATTATTATTGTAATTGATGTTGTTGTTTTTTGTTTTGGATGGTGTAATAAAGAAGCTTTTTTCACCCACGGTGTGTTGTGCAGGCGTAATATATCCACTGATTGTATTGTAAATGACAAGCAAACACCAACAGGCAAGTGGGATAAAACTACAGGACTAATCTTCTGACACTTATAAGCTGCAAAATCATCTTCTAAATCCTCTGAGGGTGTGAAAGGAGCTCCGGTGGGCGTAGGTGGCAGTGGTGGGGTGGCGTTTACAGGATGCTAGTGCAAACACAAGGTGCAACAAAAGACTCTAACAAGCCTTTCACCCAAGCCCTTATCCAGGCCGAGGAGCTTGTGGAGAACCCTCGAGAGCTTCATCATTCACTCAGCGCAAGGCTGCAGCATTAAGTGCTGAATAATTGAGTGCATCGCTTTGATGCCATGTGTTGTTCACATGGCGAACGGGGTGCCACTCGTTTCCAGGCTACACAGGGTGCATCTGTTGCCATGGCAGCCAAACTTGCTTCCATGTCGGCCGAGCTGAGGGAATAGACAGCCATGCTCATCTCCCTCTCCCTCACACACATACATACACACACACACACACACACACACACCAACAGATGCCAATGCAATATGCTGTTTACTACAGGATTTATCTCCATTTGTGGGTGGAGTTGAATAAAGTTTACATCAAACTGCACCTAGAACTGCACAGGATCATCTCCACAGTCACCTAAGATGTGAACAAACCAGCAGGTGAAACATGCGACCAAGACATGGAGGGTTTCAGGTTTGGGTTTGGTGTTGGTGCTGAACAGACTTTAAGGTTGAGGACGAGATTGGTCAATGTTGAGGAAAAGTCAAGTCAAAGTTGTTGGGTTGAATGACATCTACAGTACTGTACCAAAGTCTTAAGCAGAGTTTAAAGCCATTTATCTCAGCACTGAATGTATTACTGCCAGCAAGAACCCAAGACAAAATTAGAATCAAATAAAACAGTAAAGGATCAAGAGTTTGATCTTTGTAAAAGTCATTAATGTGTTGTTAGCTGGTTAGAAGTCCACAGGTTTGGTTCCAAATCTCCTCCCGATGCCTCCAACCATTGCAAGGACCAAAAGAAGGACTGATTGAGGCCAAACCAGGGATTTGATGCCAACGATGAAGAACACTGGGCCTCCATGAGAAGAGGAGAGATTGTTTCCTGTGTTACTGTTATTTACAATTATATTAATATTAATGTTTTGTTGGAGGAAGCAAAGCTTTCGAATATAAAGACTTTTGCACAGTACTTTACATCTTCTGAAAACCATGTTAGTAGACCTCACTGACTTCCTCCAGGCTCAGCCACTGAAAGAATCCACCCCCTCTCTTCAATCCCACGCCGTCCCTCCAAAACTCTCTCCAAAGACATGCAAGCAAAAGTTCCAGCAGGGGTGAGTCACGATCCAGAAAGAGTCGGTGTGGGTAGAAGATTTTGTTCCATGCAAGCAGTTGCACACCTGACCCAGATCAGGACACTTAAGACATAACTTACAGAAGCTAGTTGTGCTGAAGTCTACACTGGACACGGTGCTTTCAAAAGCTAGAACCAAGCCAAATGCGATCACACGCATGGACCTCTATGGGTCTTCTTGTGGCCTAGGTTAGGACTTTGCCCTTGTGATCAGGTTGTAGGTTCAGTGCCGGCCCAGGAACCACTGAGGAAACCTTGAGCAAGGTTCTACATTGCTTCCTGAACGTGTGGATGGGTTAAATGCAGAGGTCATTTTGTTGTGGTCCACCTTGTGTGATGAAGTCATTTTCAATATTTCCCCTTCTTTTTCATGTGCATGGATCCTGGATATTGTTATCCACACCGATCGCCCATGACAATAAAATTGTGAAAAGTGAATAATGATCTTGTTGCAGTGGCACCAGTCAAGGGGAGGGTGTATTAGGCAAGAGTGGGCAAGAGTAAGGGTCTGAATTATTCTGACAAGTGCAAACATTTAATGAGTGGACGTCTGTTCCTGGCAGAAGTGGTCAGAACCTACGCAAAGTGGTCAGAACGACTAGTGAACAAATGATGGGGCCATGGGCACCCACTGCGAGTTCATCTAGTAAAATGCAATAGAACAACTACTGTAAAACGAATGTCTGGAAACGTTAATGTTGTCTACGATATATAGATAGATATAGAATATAGATTTTACCTGCTGCTAATCTTGTTTAATGCTTTCCCTACTGTATTATAATTTATTGTTTTATTGTCTGATTTCTTGGTTTGTAAGGTGACCTTGGGTTTTTGAAATAAAATGTATTATTATTATGGAAATATGCCAACAGCTTGTTGGGTGTGGGGCTGTGTTTGTACAGAGTGGTCTATTTCAGCAGGATAACATCTTGGTGCCAGATACCACAGCACCCCTTCAGTGGATTTGTAGAGTCAGGGCTAGAGGAGTCAGCATAGATATGGGACCTACACAACATTGAGCAGGTGGTTGATTGGTGTAAAGTCCTGGTAGATGTACAGTAACAATGCTAACAGTCACAGTTTAGGAGGAACTTCTTTGAAGAACTGGAAGACACTGGAAGTGAGAGATGACTTTGTTTTGCCTTCAGTATACTGAGTGATGTTCTTACGCATAAAACTAATTTGAGCCTGTTTTTGACCCGAATCACACTTGCTGTTATTAGAATTGGATTGAATTTTAGCTTCTTCATGCATCATTTGTTTTATAATGTACAGGGTGGAATGAGGAGTCATCAAATGCCACTGTATGGCAATCAAACACTTGAATGACATCCTGACATGTCAGAAATGTTGGCTAGGTATTGTCAAATTGTCATGGTTGAAGCAGAATCTTGAACACAACATATCACATGGAGAAAAAACCAAGCTCTTCTGTCACAATTGACATTTTTAGATTGACAAGTTAGATTACAATGTGGATTTAAAAAGTTCCAAATTAGCATAAATTAAACTCATACTTGCAAACAGTGGTTGACGTATGAAGTAGGACAATATGGGAAAAATCTTATCACGATAATTCATTCATATTAATCAATATTGATAAATATCACATTATGAATCAAATTACCAACTCTGTCAAGCTTAAAGGATAAATGTATTAGAATATTATAGAAGTGCAATTCAAATAAGTAAGCACATATAATAAACAAAAATCTTAATTGTGACCAGTCAAAGCTTCCTCTGTTACAGGAGACCCATACCCTGGGACCATTCCTCTGTCAGTCCAGCAGAGGAAGACATTCACACCCCTGAGGCTCTGTATTGTATTTTCTGTGTTTTATTAAAGGTATTTTCACTTTTCACACCATTAAAAAAATGGGTTTGGGGTAGCATCATAACCACGCGTTTTTTTCGTAAGTGGAGTAGGTCGTAAGTCGAGGACCACCGAATACTTGTTTCTCAGTTTGCTTTTCAGATTAGATTCTTGGTTAGTGAAGTAAGGCTCATACAGTATATGGTTCAGATGTAGTAGTGAAGTATGGTGGATTGTGCAGCTCATTTTCATTCGTTTTTTTACACTGTGTGTGTCCTGTCTGAATGAAATGTTTCCATCCAGGGAGTTAGTAATGAGAGTTACTTTAATCAGTTGATTAAATCCAACATTTTTGACATGGTAAATTATGGTAGATGGGCAAAAATTGGTGGTATTCCCCGTTTCTGTGAGAAGATGCTTTAGACTTAAGGTTGCTTCAGTTTACAGTACATGTGCTCCTGACTAAATATCTACCATATCCTGATACTACCAACTCTTTTCATCCTCTTTTGAGCCTTGGGCTGTCTGTTGGCATCTCTTTTTCAGTAATGCTGTCATTTGAGTTTTTGTTTACATATTCTGTCATCATTTTCTCTCATCTTGATGTTACTCCGGGATGTCATGGAGTCGTATGCCTAAAGTAACCCAAGCATTAGCACTAGCAGGTCTGGTCCAGAAAGCAAAAAGTGGCCTGGACACAAGATTCCAAGCAAGTTTACCCAGAGAGCAAACCACAAGGTGCTAAAAGAAGTCTCCAAAACCCATAAAATGTCATCACAGGACCTAGAGCGAACTCTTACTACTGTTGATGTGAAAGTGCACTCCTCTACAATCAGAAACTCAACATTAACTCGTATGGGAGGTGTTCAAGGAGGAAACATTTGCTCTCTAAGAGAAACATCAAGACTAGACTGAAGTTTGCCAGAGAGAACGTAGACCAGGACGATGGTTAGTTTTTATGGTTACAATTAAATAACTTTGTTCCAGAGATAAATAAAAACAAAATTCAATATGGGAACATTTCTTAATAAAGGAATGAATATTTAATGGGGTGTCTTAATTTTTTCACATGACATGCTGAACAGGGCTCTTTGAAGAAGCCAGGCAGTTGGAACAACTTTCTAGGCCTGAATTTGCCACCTCTGAAAATTGGCCCGAAACAAAAATGGTCTTTGATGTAAAAAATGTTGAGGACCACTGTTTTAAACCACAGCCACATTGTCTATGACTTAATCATTCAATGCAATTTGGACAATATTTCTAAAATTGCACATTGTATGCCCAGCATAAGACTCCAAAAGCATGATTCAGCAGTCAGGGCTGGAATGAGTGTGAATGAACCACAATACTGTTAAATAATGATCTTTAAGAGCAAATGAAAAATGGTAATCAATATCCAGTAAAATAATCATCTCTCAGTGGTATCACTGCAAGTGTGTCTTTCTGTGGTGTTTGAGTGCTCTAGGACTCTCTAGGGCTGTAGCCATCCATATTCACTCTTGTAATTTTTCCCAGAGGACAAGAAGGATTGTTTTTATGCTGAATTATGTCACTTTATGGCACAATGCTTTTCTGAGCATACTGTAACCCTGACCCTTATCCTAACCCTGTCAGTTTTGAAAAAACAACAATTACTTTTGTCTCATTAGTAAAACTGCATAATTAAACCAATTCTGTGTCTGAAATCTCATAGTAGTACATTTTTATTTTGCCATTCTTGGCTATTTCCGTTTTTTCCCACCAATCAGATTTTTAAAAAAAAATCAATTTTTTCAATCAGTTCTGCAGTGTAAGCTGTTTGCTGAATGCAGGTGAACAATGCATTGGAAGTGATGCGCATTACAACATAATGGCCTCTCATCCCCACACATAGCTGCCATGGCTGCTAGTTTAGCCATGAACCTGTTTTTTTTTGCTTTTGCTGTGGTCTCACAGCCAAAAATTGATCACACTCACAAAAAAATGTGCTGGCGCTGTGCAGTGTCATCACAGTAGCTGCCAATATTAGGTCTGCAGCTTATTTACATTGCACTTCCTGGTTTTATTGGCTAATACAGCCCTCTCAGATTAGCATAGTGCTAATTTAGCAAGCTGACACACAGGCTACTGAAAAGGATGGTAAGCACAATCACCATA
This sequence comes from Lepidarchus adonis, assembly GCA_037576955.1. Lineage (NCBI taxonomy): Eukaryota > Metazoa > Chordata > Actinopteri > Characiformes > Lepidarchidae > Lepidarchus > Lepidarchus adonis. The sequence continues at coordinate 3,494,882 of JBBIGC010000131.1, read as the reverse complement.
CACAACATAAAAACTAAATGGAGCATCTCATTTCTCTGCATCAGGAGACAAAATGGTGGGAAGAACATTCTTTTTGCCAAAATGTTGTGCAATCGCATTGTTTTTCTTTGTCCAGATTCTCTGAGATCATTCTTTGGTTGACTGGTATGATACAGCCTGTACAACAGGGGTGTCTGAGTCCAGTCCTGGAGGGATGGTGTCCAGAAATGTTAAGGTTCAAACCTTCCTCAAAACCCAATCACTAAACCTGGCAACTGAACCAGTTGTGTTTGAGTGAGGAAATCACCCAACTGTGCTGGACACCAGACCTCCATGACCAGAGTTGGGGATCCCTGGTGTACTGCATTATGTGCTGTCTCGTCCATAATTCTGACACTAAATCAATATTTTAAATGAGTAACAGAAAGTTGAGAATGTTTACTGAAAGAAGACTACACATGCTATAAATGGATTTTGTATTTTGGTCGGTTTTGTAGTTCTTAACTTTGTTCATTAAGGTTCAATTTCTGAATATCTGCTTAAGGAAACTGGGCCTCATTCACATTTAAGAAAAATGTTCTTCTTAAAACCTAGTTACACAGTTTGCATAACAATTCTGACATTCACTGATGGTTTCTTATTTGGAATTCGATCTTGAGTAAGAACTGAATCTACACACACCAACGAGGACACACTCTCGGCTGTAATTGTAAATAAAAACCTGTTCTTAATGCATTGCCTGGTAAAATAAATAAAATTTGCACAATTTAATACGATTGTGTTTGTGAAAAATGTAAGAAATACTTGGTTTAATGTCAAATATGGCACTATACTTTTCTTGTTAAAAGCAATATATTAATAATACTGAGATACACTTAGAACCCCTATGGACAATGGTCACACTGGCCTGAATATTGGCCTTGTTATAACTGTGGTTGACATTTCTGAAGATCAGAAAAGATCAGGTTCCTGCACTTGGGAAAATCTATGGTTAATAAAAAAAATTCTGTTGAATATGGCATGTGAGGTTGAGGCAGAATAAAGTAAATATAAAACTTCCTGAAGTACCACATACTACAGAATATAACTGGACTGGAATTTCCCAAATGATGCTGACGAACTTGATGTGGAGTTACCAGTTGGTCAAGTGAAGTTCACGCAGCTGTAAACTGGACCTTTAGTGTTTATGGGCAGATAAAAGAATGTGGAGAGATGCATGTGCAGATCCTGTATGTAGTACAAGTCCAAATACAATATTATTAGAATAACCATTCATGACTGGGAGACCCAACAAGCTTAAGTGGCTCACTTTCTGCACACAAAAGATGGTCCTTCTTCTCCCCTTCGTATTGGTGTCTGTTAGCTGATGTAACAGAACTGATGGTTAGTGTTCTCCTGCAAGCATGTTGAAGTAACCAATGACATCACAGTTAAAAAGATGTGATGGTACTTCTCATGCCTCCATTGTTGCATAAACTAGTAATCTTGCTAATGGGAAGAATCTGGCAATGAGAAAACTGGGCGAATATAACGATGCCAAAAAAAGTTTAAGATAATCAGTACTCTTTCCTAAACAACATATTCTTCAGTGCTTTCTTTTAAACTACTGACAGAGTTAAAACAGAAGTGCGAGGTGTTAGAAATGTAGAATTATAAACCACAACTAGACGAATACAGAAATTAACATTTTGGCCATTCGACGATCTAGATTTGGTGAGAACTGCTGCTATTGGCTCACTGGGGCTAATAAGACCATATATAATATAATGACCATATACTATAAACTACATAACCAAACACTGCATTTTAACAGTCAGGCCCAATAGTGTGCCATTTTGAACAGCAGCAGTAGATGACCTGCACCATTTTCATGCAACAACAGCGATGGAATAAAGCATGTTAATCCATTTTGATGTATATTTCACATTTTAATGGTCATATTTCCAATGATCAATATAGCCCTGTTCAACAGTGAGAAGTGCAACATATAGTATACGTAATATTCAAGAAAGTTTGAGGTCTGTCATTCCAAAAGTTGCAAACAACAAGAATTACTGTAAAGTACACCAGTTCCACTGCCACACAGGGAGGCACTTCAGCCGGTCTCATGCAAAAGCAGATAGAAAAAAAAGCCCTGAAAATGGACAGGACAGCCAGGCTCGCAGGATTTCACAGTACGCAGAGCACGAGGACACAGCTTGACTGGCATACTTTTGCGATATTTGGCACAAATGTGATCATTTCCTGTACAGCAGAGAGTGACAGCCACATTTGAAAGTGCTAAGACTACAACCCATATCGAAGCAGTTTCAGAAACTGCTTCTTCATACAAAAATAAGTGATTTCACTGCTAGCAGGCTGCGCAGGCAGTTTGTAGCAACAGCAAAAACAACTACAACAAAAAAACAATAAGCAACATCAAAAATGTGAAAAATTGTGATTGAGAAAAAAAACGTACGCTTTCAGTTGTCAGTCTATAAAAACATTTGCACTGTGTTCCAGCACTGCAAAAATGCACCCAAAAAGATCATGACCATTTTCCTTATATGTGAAAAAAGCAAAAAAAAGAACACATCACTGAAGTTCACAGTTCCATTGTGCACAAAGTCGTCAAAGTGTTTAAGATAACGGAAAACAAAGTGCTCTGTCTGAGGAAGGAAAGATTAGGAAACGTAATGGTTACCAGTAGACTGTGATTTGTGCTTGTAATAATCAATACATTCCTCTCACAATACAATGGTACCTTTACTACTAAAGATCAAACCCACAAGTATCGAACAATATTGGACTGATCTCAGCTTATGAAAAAAAGACGATATCAAAACATGCCCTCAAAAGGAAAAAGCAGAACGGAGCCCAGCTGTCCCCATTTTGGAAGCCTGCACCAGTGCTCTCCTCCATGTGCTTTGCTGTGAAATTCAACCCCTATCGAGAGGCACTGCAAAGTGCTTTTTTATGCACATTTGTGTACTCCGACACTTCCCGCAGCCTTTAAAAAATGCTTTCATGCCTCCGCCGGCGACTTTTCTGCTGTGTTTTGGAGCACCTCGTCAATCCGGTCATCTTCTATGACAACTGAAAGAAAAAAGGGGGAAGGGAGGGACATGGATCAAATATTGTGAGATGAACTTTTGGACTTAAGGTCAGCCAGGTGTGATGTGACGTACTGGAGATGAAGCACTGAGGGAAATAAAGGGCACAGCTGATGCCACACACACTTGCACACAGGGCCTATAGACAGACACACAATTGCAAAGCCGCCCACTGTAAACCCACAACCATGGAGCCACTTGGAGAGTCTGTGTTATGCAACCCATCAGTCTTCAGCCCTGGCAGCGCACAACAGGGGTGAGGGTGCATCTAACAGGGCTGGAGCAATCAACCAAGACCCTCTATCCTGTTATTTTTCCCCCCCTATAGCAAAGGACTAAGCGACCATGCGTCTACGCACACAGTGCACACGTGACTCCAACTGAGCGATACTGGATCGCATGGGACGATGGGAATATCGTGATCACGTGGCACGCTCACTGTGAAAAGTAGAAATGATTCGTGATGTAAGAAAAAAATCGCATTAAAAATATTTTTTCAAAGTGCATCACACAAAGTCAACATGGAGAGTGTGATAAAATACACATGATTTTTTAAACAAGTGAAAGTTGTAGTTTTAGGTTTTAAAAGATGGAATTTCCAAATACAGCTCAAACCGCGGACTTCTCGTCTGTTTGGGTTTGAGCTCCATGTGGAAATTCATCTTTTTAACAGCGTTCTGACTTTAAAAATGTGGAAATAATTATTAGCAAGTCATGGGTGACAAAAAAGGCGGAAAAGTCGTCGTCTCACCTCGCTTGCTCCTTCCAATCTGCCCAAGTTTGGGTGGTCGCTTTTTCTGCCCGTTGCCAAAGAAGTTGTTTGTGTTTTGCAGGCGACAGGTGAGCGAGATCTGCTCCTCATCCTCCCCATCGTTTCCATACGGGTTTAGGTTTTCTTCGTAGGGCAACACTTCGGACATGATAATAATTCTCGCGTCCCCTTCTCACTTTCCTGTCGGGGAGTAGTCGATAAACAAGTGTAAAAGCGGGGTAAACAAATAAAAACGCGCGTGCGCGAGCGCTACTGAACTTAGCCGGTTTGCTAGCGAACCACACGACGGTGTTTTTCTGTCAGAGGAGGCTGGAAGCGTCGTTTGGGTCGGGCTGGTTTTGCGAGCTGTGAGGAAGAGGAGAAGGAGAGCGCGAAAAAGCCCAAAACACACGTCACTCAGGCGGACAGGCAGAGTTGGTGCAGCTCGTCGCGCGCGCAGCCTTGCCTAGTCCAAAGGGAACGTCCCACGTTAAACAAGTGTCAGTGTGGACCACACCGTCTTACACAAGAACACATGTAACACCAGGATGTTTAGGATTGTGAGGGTTTTAATGGTGTTTATTATAAACACTGTATTCAAAGCTGCTTATAAGAAGTCTGCCTGAGAATAAGTTTTCCCATTTACAAATATAATTACTAAATAATGACTTACTTTGGATTGTTTAGTATATGTATAGACAAAACTGCTTCTTATTGCTTTTCTACTGTGATTCTGGAAGAAGAGCCTTTGGGAGTGTGTATACACTGGGGAAGCTTCAGGTAATGATGTTCTGTGATTGTTCTCAGCCAAGAGCATCTGTGTGCATGTAACTTAACAAATCAATGTGAAACAACAGTGATGCTGCACCATATGGAATAACATAGTAGTTCTGCAGCGCAACTGTTCATAAAGAGATGGAGAGCGCCCTCTTCTGGTCCCCTTCAGCATTCCTCCAAGCTTTGTTCTTATTTACGCCCCTCTAGCATTATATCGCCGCCATAATGTTAGAAACACCTTCATAATCGTTAGAAAATGACCATAAGACCTCTGTAAGATGACGAGCTGTAGATCCTGTATTCTGTGGGACCGGTAATGGATCAGACTAGATGCTGGAGGTCTGAGGAGCGCACTTTTGTAATGTTTCTCAGAACATTCCTGAACTGTTTGCAGTGTGTAGGCTATTCTGATGGAGGTCAATGTTTAGCATTAACCCTTCCGACCGGTCTGCAGCTACACAGTCATGTATTCATGTGCTACAGTAGCTCTACTGTGAGATCAGACCAGATGGGCTAGCCTTCGTTCCCCGCTCACATCAGTGGCCCTTGGGCGCCCGTGAGCTGGTTGTTGGTGGGTACTAACCACTGTATTCCAGGAACAGCCTACAAGACCTGCCCTGACTCAGTTTGGCCCTTAGCAAAGGTGAATCAGATCCTTACACTGAAACCCACTGTAGTGCATGTTTTAGGTATATTAACATTTTTGGAACTTGGCCGTTTATTTTTGGAAAACATTTTGATGAATGAGATATTCATGTTTGTGAAGTAATTATTAAAGTGTGTGTCCTCTTCCCTCAGCACTACACAGAATCACTCTATTATTTATTAAGCACAGCACCCATCATAATTTCCAAATGGCCCATTCAAGTGATGTGTAATTATAAAATAATGATTAAAATTAGATGATTTTAGATGATCTAGATGGTTAGATGATTAAAATCTGTTCAAATAATATTCAGAAAGTCTTCGACTTACGTCGGCATTTAAGTCGTTTACATTAGCACTATGGGGCAGTGGAGGCCTAGTAGTTAGAACTTTGCCCCTGAGATCAGAAGGTTGCAGGTTCAAGTCCCAGCCTGGGCGCCACTGAGGAACCCTCCCCACTTCACTGCTCCCTGGGTGCTGTTGATAGCTGCCCGCTGCTCCATGTGTGATGGGTTAAAAGCAGGGGACAAATTTTGTTGTGGTGAGTGTGTGCAGTGGTATTCACAATAATCACGAATCACTAATAATGCCATGGGGCCATTGCTCTGTCAGTCCACCAGAGGGAGACATTCACCCACTTGAGGCTCTGTTATGCCTTTTTCTGAGCATTTAATGCAAGCTTTCACTTTTACACTATTTTTTTTTAAAAAGGGAAGGGCAGCAACATAACCACGAAATTCTGTATGTCCGGTATGTAAAACAAGATGTGTTCTTATGTGGCATAAAACAACTAAATTGTTGTTACGCACCATAGTTTTGGTCTATACATTGCATTGTGAACAACAAAAAACTTTAATGAAACATTTCCTGAAAAAATCCCACAAACATCAATGTAAAGCATCTGAAGAAGACAAATAAGGATGTGACTATATATTATACATATATAAAGTTGCTGTCAGATCCTCCACCCATGGACACATTCACGAATGATCTAGAAATGTCCTAAAGAAGCATTAGGGCACTATATAAATGCCCCAGAGGTATATTATCCCATTAACGCAAACACAGCAGTAATTTCCCATTCATTAGGCATAAATAATGATGGCGTTAATTTAGCCACACATTCAAAAATATCTTTGTCCTTCAGATGAACAACATGATTCTTTGCATATTTGCATTGTTAAGTGCCTGATCCAACAGAAAATCCTATACTTACATTAACCACAAGATGGAGATGCCGTCACAGGGTTTTAGAAGAGTCAATCCTGTCTCCGGGAAAGGTATACATTACAACTGGACCAATGATCTGGCTTATTACGTAACTTAGAAATCCTGCTTTGTTAAATACCCCTTGGGTATACGAAGGCCAGGGCAACACAAACATGTGGCTGTGGTGGATATGTTCTCCTTCTTTAACTGTTCTAGAATATTCCATACTCATTCACTCTAGTTGGTTCAGCTTATTAATCACTTTTCCTGTAATCGTTCCTAAAACAACACCACGCATGAGAATTTTGGTGTTTAGTGCAGAATGTTTGATCAGTGGATTTTGGTAATAAGAGCAGAAAAAACACTGCATACTGCACTTTTATTTTCCATTTAAATTCTAGGGCTACAATCGTATATATTGAGCATTATTGGTCTTTGCCATATTGATTTAGAAGGTGATAGTAAAACACATCTATTTACATTTAAATGAAAATGTGATTGCCTTCATTGATATAAGCACTAGTCATTTATAATTTAATTTGCATACATCAGCCTTCTGCATCATCAGAATTGCAAGGGCCAATATCATATAATATATGATATAATATTTTTTGCCACCCTGGTAAGTGCTGCTCGATATAATGGCGATTAGCTGTTGTAGAGAGGAACGATCCTGTTTATTGTAGACCTGCATATGGGGCACTTCTTTGGTTTGGGCAAAGCATGGTAACACTCATCACAAGCACAGACGTGTCCACACTCAAGGAAGACGCAAGACCTCTCTCGGCTGAAACAGACCGTGCAGACACTCGGGGACAAGGCCGCTTCGCCCAAGTTCAGCTCCCTCACGCGTTTCCTCTGCTGTTCCTTAAACTCTTCCAGCGTACTGCGCTCCTTTCTCCGCTGCCTCCTCCAGACGTAGTGTCTCCACAGCACGTAGAGCAACGTGGCGCAGGCTGCCAAACCCAACAGCAGCGTGAGGGCTTTCCACAGCCGCAAGCTGCTCTCCTGCTTCCCCAGCAGTGCTTCATAGTCCAGGCGGCTCAGGAAGTAGCGCAGGCCCTGTGAGTTCAGAGGCATGTTTAACATGGTGTTGGATCTTCCTGTCTCCAACGCAACAGCTTTGTTATCAAAACAGTTCCAGACTTGAAGGCACATAGGGAAAAAACTCCAAAATACACTCAAATCTCGCTTAAACACGTCAACATGCGTCAGTGTGCGTCATGTCACATGACTCTGAACACGCTCAGAACACGCCCTTTCATCTCTTCTGCATAAAACACACAAACACCCAAAATCTTCAGGTGAGCTTTTCACTCTCAGGATCCCACAGGCAGGAGAATTTTATGCCTTTCCAAAAACTTATAACTAATTTTTCTCTCTGTCTAATAAAATCTTTAAAATCAGTTGGCAATCTGACCTCTTCCGGAAAGGTTTCGACACAAGGACCAAATTATAATGTTCATAAGGTTCCCCCACATTATAAAATCTTTAAATTCTTTGCAATTTAAATATTCTTAGTTTATTTACATGTAGGTTAATTTAGTGGTGAAAACATCCTCTTTACTTCTGAGAGACTCTACATCTCCAGGACGATCTTTTATACCCAGTGAAGTTACTGACCTACTGCCAATTAATCCAATTCATTTTGAAATAACTTTTGTTCTTTGTTGCCACTTCAGTTTTCTTACTTAAAAATCGCTAACATCAAATTCTCAATGAGAATATATATTTTTCATCTTAAAAAAATCTGTTTCCATGTTGTCTTTGTTTCAGTTTAACATAAATATAAGTCTACATGATTTGTAAATAATGACAGATGACAGACAGCCTCTTTGGAAAAAGGGATGTAATAAATTGTTAATGCAGCAATCATTTATTTAAAAATAATAAATAATACTAGCGCTTGTGATGATTTGAATTGTAGTAAACCTCCTTGCATAAATTCTTGAAACAGGAAAGAAATAACTTGTTTTAAGGTAGTGTTGTAAATGTCTGGAGGGAATACATATTTGCAAACCCATTATAATAATGTTTTTGTGTATGAGAACACCCCTACCTGCTTGGGGGGCTGCAGTCGCACTACGCTGTTGTCTAGCACCAGTTCGCCCACGCCGGTCACGCTGGTCCCGAGCCGCAGCATCTCCTCCGTCTCCCGGATGCCCTGTGGCCGCTCGCCGCTGATGAAGTGTCCAATGACGTTGCTCAGGGACTGCACGGTCGGGTAGAAGTTCTCATAGGTCATCTCCAGGTCCAGCTCAGCGGCGTCCAGAGGACGAACTACCCGCACAGTCGTCGTGACGCTGTCATCGTGGGAGGCTATGTCAAAGGGCACAGTGTTGGTGCGCTGGTGGATGACCTTTTCACAGTCGTTCCTAAAGAAGTTTGAAAGCAAAATTAATCTCATTAAGGATAAAGAGTAACAAGGATAAATACAGATCAGAACGTCATGTGTAGTACATTTATAACTTCATCAAACAAAGTCACCTGTATAACATTTTTAAATAACATATATACAGTGGCAATAAAAATATGTTAACCTGGAATTTCATGTTTTTCTGCATTAATTTGACAAATATAATGTGCCTAAAATAGTAACACCAATTTTTTTTATAGTTTTATGTCTTTTTTTGAGAACAACCATAAACAACTCATAGTGCTAGTGGAAAAGTATGTCAACCCTTGAGTTAATGACATTAAAAAAGTGTGGACCAGAGCTAATTTGACTGATAAAAACACTCAAACGTTTCGAGTTTTCTCCACACAAGAAAAATACCTGAGCCATGTCTCAGCCAAAAAGAGGTTTCACAGAATCTATGATTAATTTACATAAAGCTGGAAAGGGTTACAAAGTGAGTTCAAAGACTTTAGAAATTCACCATTCTACAATCTACAAATGAAGACACTTTGGGACAGTGAGTACTCTACCAAGAAATGGGTGTCCAGTCAAAATGACCCCAAGAGCACAACAAATACTTTGCATTACATTACATTAAATAATTACATTATACATTACATTATTAGATAAGGTTTTATATTCTTTATATTTCTTCATATTCTTTATATTTCTTGAGTAGTTTAAAATATTCTTGCTGTATTTATTGTTAAGTTTTTAATATCTTAAATTGCTTCCTGTTTTGTGATCTGTGGTCAGGGCGGTCGCCAAAGCATTTCACTACACATCATACTGTGTATGATTGTGTATGTGACAAATAAAATTTGAATTTGAATTTGAAATACTCACAATGAGGTAAAGAAACAACCCTGAGTGACAGAGATATAAAAGGGCATCATTGGAACTGGCTAACCTGTGTTCATGAGTCTACAGTATGTAAAACACTGAATAAGCAGGGTGTCTATAGCAAGACCCCATGAAAGAAGCGGCTACTTACTAAAAAGAACATTGCTGCACGTCTGAAATTTGTGAAGGAGCATGTTGACACTCCACAGTGGTATTGGCAAAATCTTTTGCAGGCTGATGAAACTAAGATTGAGCTATTTGGGAAAAACATGCAGCACATCACCTGATGTAAAAAGGACACTGAATATCATCATGAAGACATCATCCCAACCGTATAGTATGGTGAAGAAAACATCATGATTTGGGCTTGCTTTGCTGTACGAGGGCCTGGCTAGCTTGCAGTCATTGAGGGGAAGATGAATTCCCATGGTTATAGAAAAACATATTCTTCAGGATAACATGAGAATGTCTGTACATAACCTGAAACTATGTAGAAGTTGGGTGATGCAACAGGACAATGACCCAAAACACTGGAACAAGTCCGGTTTCAGAAAAACAAAATCCACCTTTCGGAGTCCAGACCTCAACCCAGTAGAGATGCTAAGGAATGACTTGAGGAGAGCCATACACACGAGATGTCCAAAGAATATAACAGAGCTAAAGCAGATCTTCCAGGAGGAATGGACTAAGAATCCTCCTGAATGATGTGCAGTTCTGATCCAGAAAGTGCCTGGTTGAGGTTATTGCTGCCAAGTTGAGGTCAGCCATTTATCAATTTCAAAGGTTAACATACTTTTTCCACTAGTAATACGAGTTGTTTATAGTTGCTCTCAATAAACACATAAAAAATTAGGATTTTTTTGTGTTATTATTTTAGGCACATTATTTTTGTCAATACCGTTGACTTAGATAAAGATCAGATCACATTTCATGACAGAAAACCATAAAATTCCAAAAGGTTAACATACTTGCCATATATACTGTATAATATATATATATATATAGAATGTTTTTATTGTACTCATGAAAAGTATGTAATTTTTTTTTTACCACAGGTGAGTAGTTCGATTCCATACCATCTTCTTTTCCTTTAATGTTAGTCTCTCAATGACCCCTTTGCAGTTGTCTACAAACTGGCTGTTCAAAGTTTCTTTCACAGACCGCACCACACCTAAAAACAACATTCACTGTATATTTAAATGCAAATTTATCATTTAAACATTCAGCACAGCAAAGCTTGTCTTTCTAAACAACATACACTTATATCATACCTTCAACAACAGCATATGGAATGCATTTTCCTGGGGCTGCAGCCAAGATACTTTTCAGGTCTTTATCTAGTGATATTTTATTGGCTTCCTGTAAAATAGATTAATTTATAAGAGATTACATTAGTAGGACAAAGAAATTCCATAGACAGGAACTGTTTACTTACTTTTAATCTAGCAATATGGCCTGCCTTCTTCTTGTACACAGAGTAAAGGACAGCAGTGAGGGCTGAACTGGTGGCCAAAAGCACAATCTGAGCAGTGGAGGGTTTCCCACTTGAGTCCATTGTTTTAGTGTAAATTATATTTACAATACAGACTTTTGCTTCTGTAGTATACTTGTGCTAGCTAGCAAGCTACTTTTAGATAACCAAGTGCAAAGCTAGTCATGTACGATTTGCGATTTTGAGCTCATATGAACTACAAACCAGCTTAATTTGCAATTATACCTATCGAACAGTTACTAGTTGTTCTGTCTAGCCAGCATAACTTAAACAGATAAAGCTAGCAGGCTAAGTGCAAGGCTAGCAATTGTTAACATTTAATATTCAAACGGCAAGTTTTACCCGGACCAAGTAACCACACTTTAATGTCGGACAAGGTGTAAATGGTAATTAAATCTTCTTCTTCCACTTTCAGACCAATACAACTAAAAGTAGTGACAGAAAAAGGTAAACAAATCCTTTATAGGAGACCCCGTTTCTTCAGTGGGCTCGCAGTAACAACTAAAATGTCAACACTGCCACTTAGTGGACTGGTGCTTATGGCGCTTTGGTACTGCGGTTCTGTCAGCCATGTCTGTTTATTTATTGAGGAAAATGATCCAGTATTACATATCCGCGAGTAGCACAAGTATGTGAACCGCTAGGATTAGCTGTTAAGTTGAAGGGTAATTTGTTTTGTATCAACAAGATGAAAATTAGACATGTGTTGCCACTCTGTTTTATGTACAAACTTTATTAGCTACATGATAGTACCAGGTTGGACCCCCTTTTGCGTTCAGAATTGCCTTATTTCTTTGTGGCATAGATTCAACAAAGTGTTGGAATAATTCCTCAGAGATTTTGGCCCATTTTGACATGATTGAATCAAACTATTGATACAAATCCATGATGAGAATCTCCCATTGCACCACATCCCGAAGGCGCTCTACTGAATTGACGTTTGCTTACTATGGAGGCCATTGGGAGTACAGTGAACTTATTGTCATGTTCAGGAAACAAATTTGGGACTATGTGAGCTTTGTGACATTGTGCATTATCCTGGTGGAAGTAGCCATCAGAAGACAGGTGCACCGCAGTCATAAAGCGATGAACATGGTCTGCAACAAAACTCAAATTCTGCCCCTACCATCTGAATGTTGCAGCTGAAATCAGGACAATTTTGACAATTCTGACAGGGGTGGCATCCTTCTGTTGCTGTAGCCCAACTGCTTCCAGGTTGGAAGTGTTGTGTGTTCGCAGATGGTGTTCTGAATACCTTTGTTGCTTTTCTATCATCTCCAACCAGTCTGCTCATTCTCCTCTGACCTCAACAAGGCATTTTTGTCCACACAACTGCTTCTCACTGAATATTTCCTCTTTTTTAGACCATTCTCTATAATCTCTAGAGATGGTTGTGTGTGGAAAATCCCAGCAGATCAGTAGTTTCTGAAATACCCAGAACAGCCCTTCTGACACCAACTACCAGTGCTTAAAAAAGTACTTAATAAAATGGCTGGTGAGTGTACATATACTATATTGCCAAAAGTATTCATTCACCTATCAAAATAATTAAATTCAGGTGTTCCAGTCACTTCCATGGCACCAGGTGTAGAACTTCAAGCACCTACACATGCTGACTGCTCTTAGGAGCTCAGTGAATTCCAGTGTGATACTGTGATAGGATGCCACCTATAGGAGGTTAACAAAGTGGAAGCGATTGGGAAGGACAGGCACTCCGCTACAAATTGTTTGGCCACGTAAAATGACAGAGCGGGGTCAGCAGATCAGCAGACCTACAAACTTCAGATTAGCTCAAGAACAGTACATAGAGAGGTTCATGGAATGGGTTTCCATGGCCAAAGCATCAGATGCAGTGGTGTAAAGCACCGCTACTGGACCCTGGAGCAGTGGAGAGTGTTCTCTGGAGTGATGAATCACACTTCTCCACCTGGCAATTTGATGGACGAGTCTTGGTTTGGCAGTTGCCAGGAAAACGCTACGTATCTGACTTCATTGTGCCAAGTGTAAAGTTTGGTGGAGGGGGGATTATGGTGTGGGGTTGTTTTTCAGGAGCTTGCCATGGCCCCTTAGTTAAAGTAAAAGGAACTCTGAATGCTTCAGCACCAAGAGATTTTTGAACAATTTCATGCCCTCAACAATCTGATGGCCCCGTCCTGTTACAAAAAGGTCTGTAAAGACATGGATGAGCGAGTTTGATGTGGAAGAAATTGACTGGCCTGAACGTAGTCCTGACCTCAACCCGATAGATCACTTTCTTCCATTTTATATTACAAGCGCATACAGTTGGCCTGTGCAAATCTGAAGATCCACCACGTTTTTAATCCCTTTACTCTATATGACCCATTCTATCACCAGTGCTTGTTTATGTTATAGACTCTATGGAGACTGCATGACTATGTGATCAAGGAGGGGTGTCCAGATATTTTTGGCCATTTAGTGGCCATGCCTTTACTGTAAGGCTTCCTGCTTTAGAACAGCAGAATTCTGGGTTATCCTGTAGGTGGTAGTCTTGAGTCACACTGCTACACTTCTTAAAGTACAACTTTTTCTGACGCACATGGTCTCAGACTAACACCGCTGCTTGAAGAGCACATTCACATGCAGACGCACAATGGATAGCGGAGAAGCGTGCATGTCCGCCATCTTTGATGACGTGCTGATCCACAGCATTTGCTGCCCTAGTTAACGAATTCAAGTAGTGAGGTCATGGACTAATAAATCTTCACCATGGCACCACACCGGCCAGTCTGTGTGACCTCTGTTTGCATGATAAACACTCTCATGTAGACTGCACGAAGCAGCCAGCAGGTTTGGTAGATAGCCTTGAGAGCATTGAGTGGAAGGGTTTATCTTTCATCACAAACAAGCCTTGCATGAGGAAAGCTCTGCTGCGTTGGTACACCACATTCAGCCCCATAAATACACACATCCAGACAACAGTCATCCATTCTCCCAAAGCAGGGTCTGGGGTTTTAATAAGCTCAATATAAAACAAGGATTAGAATGAGAAGTCGTTTTTTTTCTGCACAAAATCATTGTTGACTCAATTTCACAGCAGTCACCTGGTACAGTAGGGGCTTATTCAGAAGATTTGTGTGAGATACTGTTGGAAAAGGGATGGAGTACATGCAGTGGTATGGAGACCATGTGGCAGATTGGACAATTGAACAATGAATGTTGTTAAAGTGCTTGAGATGCTATTCACAAACCTAAGACTGCAGTGGCCATGTTCTGCAGCCCATCCCAAACTAAGATATAAGATATAAGATACATTCCAGATAAAAAATAGCTCAGATAAAAGAAAAATAGCATGCAGCTTTTACCATGGCTTTAAATGTTGTCTATCCATCCTTTTCCAAACTTTTATCCATGTTGGGTCGCTGGGAAACTGGAGCCGATCCCAGCTGACTATGGGTGCAAGCCAGGGTTCCCCCTGGACAGGAAGCCAAACCATCACAGGGCAATACAGACACAGTCAACCCTTTACACACACACACACATAAGCCTTTGGATAGTGGGAGGAAACCAGAGCACCTGGGGGAAACCCACATAAACACAGGGAGAACTTGTACACTTCACACAGAAAGACACCTATGGTCGACCCAGAGATGGAACTCAGGACAGCCCTAACCACTGCACCATCATCACTTATTACTTTTTAAATGTGAATATTTAATCATAAACATTTCATAATTATATTAGACAAATAATACAAAATATTTATTATAAATGATCTCTCACTGCCAGTCTGCAGTACCTTCATATCCACCGAGGGCTGTAACCCAGGAAACAGGAAATAGAGACGTGCCAGACACGTGAAAGGAAGGAAGATAACTAGCTAACTAGCTAACTAGATAGATAGATAGATAGATAGATAGACAGACAGACAGACAGACAGACAGACAGACAGACAGACAGACAGACAGAC
>JBBIGC010000131.1:3465265-3479668 GCA_037576955.1 Lepidarchus adonis | reverse complement strand
GATAGATAGATAGATAGATAGATAGATAGATAGATAGATAGATAGATAGATAGATAGATAGATAGATAGAAAGAAATGGACAAATTGGAACTTGAGAGGTAGACATTGATAGCTAGATAGACTGACAGACAGACAGACAGACAGACAGACAGACAGACAGACAGACAGACAGACAGACAGACCAGTAGATAGATAAAAAGGGACAAATTGGGACGGGGCAACAAAAGACAGGACTAGTTGTGTGATGATACAAAAAGTGGTAAAAGATCAGTAAAATGACGGGGTACAAAAAGAGGTTCACCATTCAGGAATGAACCCAAACTCAGGAATACTGAGACCACTGGATTAATCTTCTATAGTAAACAGTATCATGAAAAGATTCAAAGAATCCAAAGAAATCTTTGTCTGGACTGAACCCAGGGGGACAGATCAGCCTGTTGGATTTTGGAAATCCCCTCTTTAAGGTTTCTTAAATATCCTCCAACACTATAAACAATGTTTCATTCTTGCTGCCGAGTGCTATTGACTGATGGTGTGAGCTCTGAGCTGAAATCAGCCTAATGAGAAAAGCAAACAGCTTTCAAAAACAAAATGTGGCCATTTTGTGCTTTGACCCTCTGAACACACATGAGTCAGCATCAGCCGGGACGTGTCCCAAGGCCGGCCTCGACGTTACTCACCTTATTGAGATACGCATCAGGTAGCTTGACTCATGGTCTAGAACCCTGAGTTCTTCAGCACTGTTTTCGGCGGCTGTCTTCGTCCAGCCATGCATGACTGAACCCAGAAATAGCAGCACTGGGCAGAGAGACGGGCTCCAATCAGGAAGTGCTGGAGAGCAGATGTGGCTATCTAACCACTGTGGAGATCCTTATTCCTCACACAGTAACACACATGCATCTGTGCTCAGGGCCCCCACACTCCCACACACCATCATCAGGTTTTTGAGGTCACGCTGATGGTCTGACTGAGAAGCGCTTTTTTGTGGTTCAGCCACAGGCTCCGTTGAGGGGTAAGCATGGAAGAGTGAAATCTTTTCTGGTGCATGTTGGAAGAGTCTTCTTGGGGTAAATCTCTTCTGCCTTCCTTTGAACTTTTGGACCATGTCTGAGGTCTCAAAATTCCAAACGGTTCCATATGGTTTTAGGCTGATATTGTTCAAAGAACAGGAGCTGGAGGAGAACTGTGGACTTTCCTTCAAAGACAACAGGCATCTTCTCAGCTTTCACCTTCATAAGCCTCTGAAAGCGCATGACTGAATTCACAAGATACAAGGGTGGAGCGCAACTCCAACATAGCAAACGGTCATGAAACAATGCAGACGTTTGATGATAAGCAGACCTTGTCCCTGGGATCAGAAGGTCCCAGGTTCAAGTCCCAGTCTGGGCGCCACTGTGGAACCCTGGGTTCTGTTGGTAGCTGCTGCTCCATATGTGCACATATGATGGTCTCATTTACTTGTGTGTACACTTTGTGTGTCTTCACTATAACAAATATTCACTTTTGAAAATCTTGCACATTGTATTGGATCAAAGTTGTTTTTTTATGTGTAAAAGTACAGATTACAATTCACTTCTTACTTAAATATGTCTTAAGCAGACTAGACAATTTACAAGCAGTGCAACAACACAAGAAACACTGTTAACAATAAAGAAAATACAACACAATTCTCTTTAGCTGGATTCTCTAGCTAAGTGTAATTTAACCAAAGTGACCAGTGCAGGTGTAGGTGAAGTGTACAACATCCTTGGCATCATATGTACAGCGATATTGCATATTACTGTGTTAAACACACTGTTAAATATATTGCACCTTATATGTTGCACTTACGAACATAACAATTGCAAGTTGTAATCTTATAACATTAGTAATAACATGATATTGACTGAGTGTGATTGAGTATCTGTTGACATGATGTCAGTGGTGATGCTAATTGAATGTTAAAACTGTGTTTACTCTGTGATTCAGAGTGGTCTGTGCTTGGGAGGAAATCAATAAAGATTAAGAAAGTATGGGAAGTTCAATTTGAATGAAGTTTTATTTGTTAGGCCATGGAGGTTTCTGTGTTATATGTAGCATGAAATTTTCTTATTGGCTCTGCAAAGAGCATCAGTCTCCAAGGTTTTCAGTTTCAACTTATTGGGTTCAGGGTAAAAAAAACATGTTGGATCAGTTTCAGCCCAAACAAGATGGGAGTAGGCCTGTTTGGGAACAAAGAATCAGGACTGTCCATTTGGAACCCAGGCCAAAAGTCTTGTGTAATCATGGATAGGGATCTCACTTTCAAAAACATTGCCAAGCTTATAAATGTTGTGTCTGATTCTTTATGTTTTATATATTGTTTGTCTCTCCTGCATGGTTAACCATTTTCAATCAAAAAATATCGTTAGAAGTGCAGAAATTTAAAGAAAAGGGACTTATTACTCCAATCCTTGGGTTCTTAAATTGGCTTCCAGAACTGAGTTCAAAGTATAGCTCATTCTTTATAAGTCAGTGAATGGTTTAAGCCCAAATATCTGTAATGTTTGATAAACATCAGCTTAGAAGGTCTCTTACAAAGGTTCCCAGAGCTGTAATTAAACAGGGTGAAATGCTGCCAACTGCTGAAGCCATCTTAATCAAACCAATTCACATGGCTTTGTGGTATAAAGTGCAGGCATGTGCAGTTATACAAGTTGTACATTGATGGATCTGTGCGGACGGTCTTCAGGAAGAGCGGTCAGGTCACCAAACTGATTTTTAAAAGATTTTACTTTAGACAGAGAGTGAGCTTTTACAAATAAAGAGTTCAGTTATGGAAAGTGAGGTCCTCCTTGAGAGGGGGAACCCCAAAGAATATGTCCAAGGTTTTTATACCTTGGACATATACATGAGTTCATCATGCATAAACAAGTTCCAACCAGCTGTTATCGTCATGAGGTTTGGTGCCATGACGTTTCAGCTGAGGTTTAGAGTGTAATCTTTGAATTACTGCTGAGTCGTCCTTGATGCTGACGACTTATGGTCGTATGTTCGGAAGCTTGAAGATGGGAAATGAGATTTTAGGTCTATATCAGAGAACTGAGTGTTCCATTCTGGGCCTTAGACTTTGAAGTCTTTTGGTAGTGAGTCGTCAACAGGTCCGGATGTGAGAATTCAGACTGAGGCCTAATTTAATAATTAGGTTATTGATAAATTGATTAATTGATTGGTTACTGATGGCCTAATTCAATGTTTTGCCTACATTGCTCCAGTTAAGTTTCTGATTGAGTTAACTTCGGTACACCGCCCTAGTGTGGTGACTGATGGAGGATCATTCATACATGACATGGGCACTTGTCTTCCTAAGTCTTTCTGAGCCATTACAGCTGTTGTGTCGCTCACTGCAATTCTATATCTGTGGGACAGATTTTGTCTGCAAACCCCATCTCCCCCCAACCTTATCGTCATGGGTACAAACACACATGCAGAAACACCCCTCCCACACACACTCCCATGCGCAGATGCAAAGGCTGACGTGTTGGAGCTCAGGAGACATCTCCAAATGTTTTCCAGATGGATCGTGTTTACCTGCGAGCGAGTGTGTAAACAGGGGGGTTAGGGATGTTTGCTCAGAGCGGCGGAGCTTCAGACGCCACAGCGTGACTATAATTGTGCGGCCATATTTGCACTTCCTCTGTTTAGCTTTAATAGTGTTATTATGCAGATGGCCTTGACAGTGTGGTGTTAAAAATGATTTTAAGGAGAATGATTAACATCCTCAGCTTAATCATCCTAATTGCCATCCATTTGTAGCCAAACATGCTTTTTAATCCGAGTGCCAGGCTTTTGTGTTTGCCCTGCTTTCAGACCTCTGCAACACATAAAATGGATTTTCATATTCGCATCAATCCTGATAGGAGCCACTTAATGCAAAGCATCGAATCTTTTCGACCTTCGTTTCTTCAGTTCTTCATCACAGTGCAACAGGAATGCATTAGGCCTTTTATTTCACCGTATCCTGTTAGATACAAGGAAGTGAAAAGCCAAATAGTTTGAAAGTCTATTGCCATGCACTTTTACTCAGCAGACTAGTGTTAAATACCACGAGCAACAACATCAAGCCAGAAAAGATCAGAATCAGAATATGTTTTACATAATAAGCTCTTTAAAAGATGTGCAGAACATTTTCCATGTTTAAGTAGTGTTGTTTTCAGTAAAACCATTGGCTGTACACTTGTATGGCTTCAGTGATCAGCAGAATTCTGCATTATTGGTTATTGGTTATGGTTACTTTGTGCCTAACAACACTAAGTACATAGAATGAAATCTGTCCTGTAGCTTTTCATGGCGAGAGGTGAGCTAACGGGGTTTGACTATAGATGTAAAATAAACAGCTGTTCAGTTACAGTATGAATATGATGTGTGTTGTTTGATATGTACAGTCAAAAACTCTCTGTGGTAGTGTTGGGCTGTGAACGCTCTTCCATCATTGGTACACAGCTGTTGAACTTAAACAGCATCATCAGTGAATTTAAAACTAACACAATCTTTACTTTCCCCATTAACTATTTTCTCATTACACACAGTAATATATACAGTCTTGTGCAAAGGTTTGGGCACCCCATGATAAATAACATGAAAATATGTTAACACAGTCTTTCTAATTACACAATATTTTCAGCAAAAATTGATGCATAGTTACATTTTTTTGCCATAAATTAAACTTGAAAAAAAAACAAAAAAATATTATTTTATCACTGTGCAAAAGTTTGGGCACCCCAAGAGATCCAAAGTCTCAGATTCTTTTTTTTTTTTTACAAGGTTTTAGACCTTAATCAACTCATAAGATCTGATGCATGGCAACAACTGTCATTAGTAAATGTCAGCTGGTGCCAATTTCAAAGCTTTACAAATACTCTGTCTCTTCAAACCTTGTGCACACACTTGTGGACACTCAACAACCATGGGTTCCTCTAAACAGCTGTGTAAGACTCTGAAAATGAAAGTTATTGATGCTCACAATGCAGGAGAAGGCTATAAGAAGATAGCAAAGCATGGTCAACTTGTGTTCACCACAGTGAACAATGAAATTAAGAGATGAGAATGGTGGAGGTCAAGATGAGATCTCGAAGACCAAGAAAACTCTGAGAACTGCTCATATGCTGGTCAGTAAGACAAATCAAAATCCCAATTTGACTGCAAAAAAAAGCTAAATCTGAAAGGAGGATGAGCTTCTACAACAGGACAATGATCCTAAACAAACCTCGAAATCCACCATGGATAACATCAAGCGATACAACTGAAGGTTCTAGAATGGCCATCACAGTCCCCTGATTTAAACATCATTGAAAATTTGTGGGTAGATCTTTAAAAAGTTGTTCATGCAAGATGACCAAAGAATATTACAGAACTAGAAGCCTTTTGTTAGAAAGAATGGGAGAAGATCCCAAGCACAAGAACTGAAAGACTTTTAGCTCTAAAAAGTGTTTGTAAGCTGTGATATCTGCCAGAGGAGGTACTGATTTTGTAGGGTGCCAAAACTTTTGCACAGTGCCATAATAATGTTTTTGTTCAATTTATGGCAAAAAAAGTAACTATGCATTAATGTTAACTGAAAATATTGTGTATTTTTTCCATGTTCTAGAAAATCTAGAAAATCTAATCTTTATCGGATGCCCAAACTTTTGCATAAGACTGTATATTAAGACACGGTATAGCATTTACTGTGTATCACTGCTGTCAGAGTTTTTATTTTTGACATTGTTTGAAAATCCCAGCTGCTCTTTACCTAGATGTAAGATTTAATAATAGACAAATCAATAGAAACGATAGAAATTATTTGGGGAAATTACTTACGTTTTTACATTAACTTCAAATAAAGAATGTTTTTCCTTCTCCTCTAAAGTTACTACTTTGGAGATGCAAAGATTTTGTCCAGCAGTGATGATATGTTGAGGACATGGCAGTATCTTCACCTATCAGCCATAAAACTCTGATCACTTGCTTCACAATTATGATTACATGTTATGTAATTGGGGCTGTTCACTTGTCTAATATTTCTCACCTACTGACAGGTGCCATTGTAATGAAATAACTAGATTGTCAATGTTATTTACTTTACCTGTCAGTGATCATAATGTTATGGCTGATCAATAGGATATGATCAGTCATGACGACTTTCTCAAAGAAAAGAGGCTAAGACAAGGGGTCCTCAACTTACGGCTACGTTCTGTTCCTCAGTGTGTGTCATAAGTCAAAACTCCTGTACACACGCATCTGAGTGTGTAATTTCTGGGGCCATTCCTCTGTCAGTTCACCAGAGAGAGACACACACCCACCTGAGGCTCTGTTTAGCCTTTTTCTGAGCGTTTTATTATATTTACTTTCACTTTTACTTTAACATCATAAAAAAACGGGTCTATCTCAAGTCAAGGACCCCCTGTATAATGTTTGACAGACTTCCACAAATTTTAAGGCGCATTTTTTTGCAGGATATAATATATTGAAAAAGCATATAAATTATATAAAATAAATAATATTTAGGTGATCCTTCCAATATCTCAGTACTTACAAAGTGAGAGAATATCTAAATACATCCTGTTTGTTTTGACTCTCTGAAAGGTGATTAAGCAATGGAAATTATGGAGAACTGAGAATGAAGTCAAGAAAGGAAAATTATAATAATAATTTGGACAAATGCAACAATCTCTAGAATCCTTTTTACAAAAAAGTCAGTTAATTTCCCTGAGCAGTAACAGAGATGTGGGTCGAACCCTGATAGTGTATCATCCAGTGTAATAAGTGAATCTATTGGAGATTACTTTAAAACTTAAGAACACAGTTTGAGGCAAGACTGTGATGATGCAGGATGGTGGATAAACTCTCATTACTTGATAGCTACATTAAAAACAATGTAGGGAAAGAGGACAATCCCCATCCCCCACCCCCCACCCCACTTTGATCAGGATTTACTTGATGGGTGAGCACAAGGCCAATTAATGTCCCTGGGAAGTAAACAAGGAGTTCTGACAGAGGGATCTGCTATTTGAGCAGATTTGCATAAACCATCACATTTGGTGACGCTAAAACGTGATATTATGCATAATGCATGTCCACTGGTTTAGGAAACAATTTGCTGTTTGATGACTAATAAGCTTATTGCTCTTTCTTATCCAATCCCCATGCTTTTCCGAGAAACCCTCACCTTCCTTAAAGATGGATTTTCAAAACCAGCCCATGTGCTTGTGCTTTTTAAGCAGGAACGGATGTGTTTGTCACAAAACCATCCCCGCTACTTAGAGATATTAAAATCATGGCATCTATCGAGAATCATAATGCAGCTGGAGCTCTGCCTCTGAGGATTTTTCCAGACAAAAGCTGCCAGTGAATAATGAAGCACTTTGGCATGGGCTTGCATCATGCTGATTCTCATTTCCGCTCCTTAGAAAACTTCGGTCACATTTGCATTCGGGGCATGGGCTCTAATGCCTATGCAAATGAGGGCAAATAAGTTCAGCTGTTCAAAACTTGTCAAATGCTCAGGTGAGATTGAAGGGGAGGCGTGTCCTGCATGGGACTGTAGGGGCTGGTTTGCTGATTGTAGAAAAAGCTGAAGTTACATCATTTGTGTAGACTAAGCTTAATTGGGCAATATATCATCTGAGAAAAGTGTTGACGGTGGGAGAAAATGAACACGGTGGCCGTTCCTTACCACAGAAAACGCATTGTTTGAGTGAAATGGGTCACGGGACACGTCTGCTCTTCCTTCATCAGATTAAAAAAAAATTCCAATTGCCATGATAGATAGAGGACAAACAAGCCCCGGCTGAACGGCTGCTTGGTATTCATTGGGTTTATTTGTTTAGCTGCAGGTTACAGGTACTGTAGTTGGCAGGGCCACCGCTCCGCTCCAGAAGAGGGGCAGGGCGTCCGCTGTCATCGGCCCAGGACTTTGCCTGAAACGAGCAGCGAGATTTGGCCAGGGATTCGAAAAAGTCCGGGGAATGAAAACCAATAATGTTTTCATGTTTTGCACAGAATGTAATTTTTGTTATTTTTGGTCATTTTTTAAGGAAAACCTATGAAATCAATCCAGTTCATATTCATCATCGGGAACTGGGGAAGAAAACCATGATTTATTGACATTATTTAATGAGTTTTGTTCTGCACAGATACCGCATTTTTCATTGCTTTTGCAGTCTGTTCCCTCTCTCCAGCTGGAAAGCAGTTAGAATGACATTAACAAAATGCATCAAAATGGCTTGTATGAAGGAAAACTGAATTTTCCTCCAAAGACTTTCTAGTACCTAATCCCTATATGCCCTTTATGTACACTAGGCTGCTTCCTAATGAAGGCCAACTGGGTCACGGGCACCCAAGGTTAACTGATGCACATGGAGAGTCAAGGATAGTCCTTCTGGTCCAATCCATGGATGCCCCACCTCATAATTTACCAGACCTTAAAGGATCTACTGCTAATATCTTGCTGCCAGATTCCAGAGCACATCTTCAGAGGTCTTTGCCTTGACAGGCCAGAGTTGTTTTAGCGACACAATATTAACAATATAGTTAATTGTGTGTCAGGCTATTCAGTCTACAAGAGTTCAGCCCCGCCAGGAAATGCCACAGATGTTCTAAGGTATGTTTCAGGTCAGATTCTGACCAGTTTAGGGCAACTATCTTGAACTAGTTATTTATTTACGTATGCGTGTGGCTTAGAAGTCCTGAAATAAAAACAGCCTAGAATAAAGAGACTCTGGGAAATTGTCAAAAATTAATAACACAAACACTAAGTGGAGCTCAGGGGTGAAATAAAAGCATGTTTTGTGTATATTACACCTATTAAAATACCAAATCGGATCGATTTTGTATATTTTTCCCCTTGGTTTTTGTTTTTGTTCCACATTAACTGGTTCTAGCACAGCAGCACTTGGCTATGAATCACGTCTCCCTCTCTCCAGCCCTCGTCTTTCATTACGTTGTATTGAGTATAAGCTTAGTCTGATTAGGAAAGAGCTTGATTTAATTAGGCTGACCAGCAAGTAGGAAAACATCTGAGCTGCACTGTGAAAGTAGCACATTGTGTTCTACAGACACAGAAACTGAGGCTTGGGAGAATTGTGGGATTTTCTTATATTTTGGATAGAGGAGGAGGATTAGATAAGAGTAATTGGTTTGATTCGATACTGTTCTTTGCCATCCTCATGCTTGAGGAGAGCGGATAACAAATGAGGACCAGGCACAAGGCAAAAGTCCCCCCCAATAAAAATGAACAAAATCCACTGGTACGATCTCTCAGGGCTCTAGAGTGTCCAACAACAGTACATTCAGCAGAACCGTTCAGCCCCAAGAGAAGTGATGTATTTGTACAATTTTCTCTGCTGACGTCTATTCTGCTGAACTAAGTCTAATGAGCAGGGGAAACAAACGCTCCACTACTTTGCGGCATATAATGGCTGTTTGTATCGTACCACGAGGGTGCTGTTAATTATCTGGGAAGACGCAAACAGTCCCAATTCTCCGAAGAAATTAAGTGAGATAAATGCTAAACTGTGTTTGAGTTTGCAACTATTTCAGGGACTTTGCCACACATTCTGAAATACCTGCTCTTTCATTTGTTCCGGGGACAACTGAATCTGCATAAAAGCATACATTTTTTGTGAAACGGCCCTGTAAAGGTTTTTGGATGGTTCCGTAATTTACAGAATCTTGTTCCCAGGCCCAGGCTTTCTCTTTCCTTGACTATGAGGAAACAATTTAAGCCGTGCGGGGCGAGCGGCCTTCTTTATATGTAGCTTTCTTCCTCCCTCATTAGTAAAAGTCACATACTTAATTAATTCCTTTACACTCACCGCTTTTCATATGCAGATGAAGAGCCATTCTGCAATACAGCCTCGCTTTAATAATGCATTCGCTTGGATCAGAAAGTGCTTGCCCCATTTTCCAGCTTTATCGAAACAGAGCACACAGTGTGTGATTATTCGTGCTGATTAAAGGACTGTTCGCTTTGGGACTGAGGATATGCACAGAATTTGTGCCAGTGTCCACATATCAAGTAACCAGCCAGGACAAAAAGAGCTGAGAAATGGAGTCTTGTGTAAGAAATGAGTCTTGTGTAGACTAAGTTAACTTCCCATTGACTAAATACTGTGTTACATGCCCTTGTCAGATTTCACTGGTTATTTGTCCTTTGAGAAATACCCACTGCCATTTTAAGGCCATTCTCTGATTTTATTAGGTCAAGTTAAGCTTGAGCTATAGAACTGGAGCGAGGAGCATTTCTGAAGCTTTGAATATTTGATGGTGCTTGTGATCGAGTATTCTAAAAATGATGATCAAAAACCACTTCTAGTTACTTTTTGTATGGTTTGTTTGCTTGTTTTATTGTTCAGTTTTCCAGTTTTTACAAATTCAGCCCTGGATAACACACTCATTTGCAGTGATCCAATTTGGTTCCATGCCAGGTTATAATCTGTTTGCTTGTCTGAGTTTATGGAAATGTAGCAGATTGTGTGTTTTTCATGCTGTATATTATACTGTATATATATCACAGACCCCAGTATCAAACCAAATTGTATTGCTCCAAATGTGAAGATATCGAAAATAATTGGATTGTTGGCTAAAATAATTGATATAGAATTTAATCGTGAAAACACTTGTGATTTCCATCCCTATTGCTGACATTCCAGTTTTACAGGTTCCAACCATCTGTGAGAATGAAAACACTGCACCATTGGTAAATTAATCATGAGTGCATTAAATTAGATAGAAGGTTTAAAGGCTAAAGGTTAAAGGAATACCTTTGCAAATACCAATATAACAAACAAATACTAATATATTAAAGCACACTACAATTTCATTGTTATTTTTGGGAAACTGATTTTCCAGATTAAGCTTGAAAATGTTGGGATATGCCAACACAAAAAGCAGTGTTAGCCAAAAATAAAAAATAATTTTTATTGTCCTACTCTGCTCCACACATACACAAACTGATATTAATATAAGCTATGCTAAGAGTCTTATACTTGTGACCTTGTAAGTTATGCAGAACTTCTGAGGAGCACTTGAAGGCAGCATGACTTCAAGCTAGCTCTGTTTGTTTACTAATTAGCAAGCTAAGAACTGCATAGCAAGCAACAACCAAAAATAAGGCACTGTACAAAGTGCAAAAACCTCATGCTTTAGCCAGACAATGCAGTTATTTACAAGGTTTATGTATGTTACACTTAGGCAACCTTAAAAAGTGGAATGTTTTGCAAATAAGCTAATTAGCACACAGAGGCTAGCTTAGCAGTGGGGAACAGCAGCTAAACTCTACATGTGTCTGTCTGAGTAAATGTGTTAAATTTAAACCAGTGTTCATGTCTCAGCAACATGGCTAGGGACAAGAAAAGCTAGTAAATGGAGACTGATATGGTCATGAGTGGAAAACTAGCATGGTTTGGGGGTCGATCATACCTCAGACATTTCCTAATTTCATTCATCTGTTCTCTTCACCTGTTCTGTGGTGTTAACCTCCATGGCAGCTTAGTCAATATGAGCCACGTTCATCAATCTCTGTAAAGGCCAGCCAGTCATGGCTGAATCCAGGCTTCTGTGCTCTCTCCGTTAATCTTCTGCAGCTCCTAATTACAGCCCTGTTTCATGATGTCGTTCATTCTGACTGCTGCCTAGGGAGATAAAAAGAACTATTCTACCCCCATCTCCAGCTTGTGACCAAAAACACTAGATAATGCACGTGCGCCCTGCCACTTCAGTCCAGCCACTCAAACAAATAGCTTTTACTCGAGGCCCTCTTAAAAAGCTGCCACACTTAATGGACCATTTCAACTCTCCTCCCTCCAGGTCATCTCCAAATATACTCCCTCCCAGAGAATCACTACAATACCATATGGATGGTAGGAGCTTTCATATATCTCATAAGATAAAAATAGACAGAAAAGGTTGGTCATTGCTTAGGGCCACAGATTTGACGGTTATTGCTGGAAGTCTCAGGACTGAACCTAGAATGACCGGACAAAGGGAACCAGAGCTGTTTGCACTTTAGAAGAGGCCATGGAAGGGTAATTAACTACTCATGGGAAACAGAATGAATCGCTTAGAAATTAGGCAACGAATAAATTATCTGGTGAACCAGATAAAGTAATAAAAACAATGGCATTTATTGAGCATGATCTTCTCATGGTCTAAAATTATAACGTCCTCTAGAGGTTAAAACTTCAAGCAGTTGATTTTGCTTAGGGGTAACTGTGATTTCCTTTTTCCCAAAAATCATTCGCTTGCACTAGCAAGCATTGGAAACTTATCTCACAATAAATATCTACATGCTAAAATAACACAGCCTTTCCTAAAACCATACAAATAAAATAAATAAATATTGCTTGCTTCTATTCATTGTGACATTGCATTATACAAACTGTTAACCCTGGATTGTGTCTAAATTAAAATGTTTTAAAGCAGAATACATTATTAATATTTCTATAGGGTTATTCTAGCAAGCATCATCAGTTGCTTTTGAAAACATTTGGTATAAATTCACCTCTGCAATAAATCAGGCTTTAAATATATATAATTATGTCATTAAAGGCTTGTGTGGGTGTCAAGGTGTATCTGTATGGTAAAGTGTTGACAACTTTTGACAGAATTTTCTGCAATCTGAATCCTTCACGCTACACTCCATTAACAGATTCATTGAATGTGGTTCACATACACACTTCTACATGCTTACAGCCATCAATGTCACCTAGACTGATGGAACAATGGCAGCCCAAGACACGTCTGTTTTAAAGGATGGAGCATACGGATGCTTCCTCAGTCAGCAAATCAGTGACGAAGAAAATGAGTCACTCGCAAAGTAGACAAAAAAACAGATGCATTTAGACAACAATAGCTGCAGTGAGAACGAATATAACAGGGTTGCGCTTTCACTCTTTAGTAGTCATATGCAGTGCAACAGTTGTCTGGATGAACTGAATGGTCCCCTGGTGTAACTGCCTTGCGGGGCCTGACCTGGATTCATCTATGTATCTTAAGCAAGCCTCCATAAGCAGTCTGAGTTAACGGTTTCATTTGATGCACTTCATATACACGCATCCACTCGCCAGAAATCACTAATATCAATATCGGTGAAAGCTCCTGCTGCCCTATTACTAGTAGGCAATCACTAGCTGGAAATGGGAATCAATCCATCACATAGAGATCTCATCTCAGCAGGACAAGTGCAGCCCCCACGCCTCCGACTTCCTCTCCTCGCTTGATGGAAATGCTGCCTGCTATGATTCATAGCTGCTGACCCGTCCAGCTGAACAGCTTCCCTTGACGTCCCCATCTGCTATTATATACTTGAGCTGAGTGAAGACTTCAGAGGAACAGACAGCGCTAGGAGCTGTTATAGCTTTAGAGTTACTTAGAAGGTATTACAGCTGCCAGAGAAATGGGAAAGGAATGCAAGAGCAATATGGTACAAGCAGTGCATCAACAATGGGTTATTAGGACATCTGTTGTGACAGATCAGATTAATAAAAAATGGTGTTAATTGAAATAAGTGAGAATCAGATATGAAATAGGTGCAGTAGTGGTGCTAGGAATGCACTTTTTTGTCCCACAGGTTTTTGGCTCTTTAAATTCACAGAATTTTAATTAACATGTTTTTATTTAGTCAATGACTTAGGTCATTTTGCTAATAAGGAAAATTTCGCCTCAACCATCCCACCCGCCAATCACAAGGGCACCCCTCCATCAAATCACATACTGTTAAACATAAGTTTTCCTGCCTTGTCATTCCTTGCATGTACCACTCTACTGTTACTGAATTAGAGAATAAAATTGTTCAGCACCCACTCGTATAACCACATTTAGTGACTGTAGTGAAAAGTTGGCTGAGGTCCTGTACTGCACCAGAGGCCCAGCAATAGCAGAATAAAACAGAATCATTGTACGATATTGACCAAGAGGGCACTTGTACAGTCTGAGAGCCAGGGGTAATTGGTGCCCCCTGAGGTCTTCATCAGCAGGTACCTTCTAATGTTAATAAAGTTTTGTGTTTAGATCGAAATGAATCCATCAGACCTTTTACTGTTGACCTGATTCCCTACATGTCAGTGATTCCCCATAGGCACTAACATGACCTCACCATCTCAGGATTAAATGCTGTGTATGTGCATGAGGAGAAGAAGAGCCCGTCAGTCCGAGCTGCAGTCACAGATGCTTCGCTGCGTGATGTTATTGCTGTTATTGGGGGGGAGCTGGAAGCAGCAAGGGAGGAGCAGTTTGAGTTAAGAGAGGGATGCTGAGAGATCAGGCTTGGAGCACTGCCTTGATCAGTTCTTTCACTCCCACTTGCTCCCTCTCTCCCTCTTTCTCTCTCTCTCTCTCTCTCTCTCTCTCTCTCTCTCTCTCTCTCTCTGTGATGCAGGCAGTTCAGGAGGAGAGGAAGGAGGAGCG
>JBBIGC010000131.1:3442855-3465165 GCA_037576955.1 Lepidarchus adonis | reverse complement strand
TCTCTCTCTCTCTCTCTCTCTCTCTCTCTCTCTCTCTCTGTGATGCAGGCAGTTCAGGAGGAGAGGAAGGAGGAGCGTGTGAGTGAGCGAGCTTTGGAGCAGCCCAGCTGAGCCTCGCTGCTCTCAGTCTCTCTTCAGTGTGTGACTGAGCAGCTTCCTCTCACTCTTGCTCTGACACACACACACACACACACACACATTCGCTACGAAACCCACACCCACAGGAGCCACTGTAGCTTCTTCTACCCAGGTGGAAAGGGGCGCTGAGCCCCGAGCTTCTGGTTTGGACCATGCTGCCCTGGAAAAGGAGCAAGTTTGTTCTGGCCGAAGACGAGGCCAAAGGCAAGACCAAAAGCCTGAACGCTGGACTTGCCTACCAATCGCTCCTCTCTTCGCTTCTGCGCTCCTGCCCGGACCTTGTCCCCGACTGCCCCTTCCACTGGCTGGCTGGAGTCTTCCAGAGCAAGCGTCAGAAGGTTGAGCTGAATCGGGAGGAGCCCACTTATAGTGTGCGCTACCTTGGCAGCACGGTGACCGCCGTAGCCAAAGGCGATGGCTGCACCCAAGAGGCCGTGGCGCGGATCTGGGTGTCCAGTGACTACGGGGAGCGGAGTGCGAAGATGAAGCTGTGCGTGGGACCCCACGGCATCCGCTTGGGGGCAGACAAGGGTGGTCGAGGGAAGCCCACTCACCTCTACTCACTCAACCGCATCACCTACTGTACAGCCGATCCCTGCCGGCCCAAGATCTTCGCATGGGTCTACCGGCACCAGGTCAAGCACAAGGCCGTGGTGTTGCGATGCCATGCTGTGTTGTTAGCCAAAGCTGAGAAGGCTCGTTCCCTGGCCCTCAGCCTCTACCAGAACTCCATTTCAGCCTTCAGCGAGTTCAAGAGGCTCAAAAGACAGAGCGACTTCCGCCACTGCCAGCAGCAGCTCCTGGGGGAGGACATGGTACCCCTCATGCCCATCAGGCGGCTCTTAAATGGACAGTGCCATTACCGGCCACCCGTCGAAAGGCCAGGAAATGCCACCAGACTGTCATCTATCACCGAAGAGGAGGAGGAGGAGGAAGAGGAGGAGGAAAAGGAAAAAGAAGCGAATGCGAAGCCGCGTCTTGAACCCGAGCAGCCTCCCGAGAGAGAGTTGGGGTACATAGTTCACGAACTGGACGAGTTTTCCATCACCATCAGAGATGAGGTACACATGACGGTCAGCACCTTGGTGTGACCCCACATGCACGACGGGCATCGCTCAGCCTTTCTCTCCTTTTCCTCTCCTCCCGGTCTGTGCTCTCCACGTGAGCCTTCTCCTCACGGAACTCTCCCCATCCCCCAGTTGTTGGGTTTAGGAGAACATTCCGGCCCCTCCAGTCAGCATTTAATGCTGTGTGCTGAGAAACTGCCAACTCGTCCTGCAATCACTTTTCGGGTGTTTAATAAACAGGGACTTGGAACAACTGCAAGAACAGACACAAAAGCACAATGACAGAGGCTGCGAAACGATCCGTCGGAAGTGAGAACGAGCACAGAGGGAGCGCTTTCTCATCTTCCCTCGAACAAGGCTTTGTGCGCATACCAAAAAGAGGAAGAAACAGGGACTTTTTACCCTTTGCGATTTTTTTTCCTATAAACACATGATTTTCTGAGATTTCATTGGACATTTGGAAAAAAAGCTCATTTGTTTAGTATCTACTGTTTTTCTACATTGAATTCTGGCTGAAACCTTTGTGACTCTACAGGGACACTTAAACAGGCCTTCTAGCAGATGGCATTAATGAATTAACCCATGATTTAGGAGATCAGCCATTGACTCAATGGGTTTACTGCTGTTGTTCAATACAGCTGCCACTGTCCATGAGAACTCCACAAACATCAACCATGGCATTTAAGGCAGGGCTCTGGTTTGCACTGTGATACGTCTGGGACCAATTCGAGGAAAATACAAGTGTAGCCTACATTTCTAAACAGTACATTTCTATAGAAGAGAAAAATCTGGGCTTGATCTGTGATAAAGGTAAAGAAAAGCTTTACTGCTTTAAGAGGTCATGCATTATCTGTCACTCATTCCAAGGCTTGTGCCAGCGTGTAAACACCGTCACCTCATAGTCTACGTTTTAGACATTATTTTCACAGCTCTAACAGTTGATATGTGGTTGTTCTACATGGTTGCAGTCTTAAATAGTTCCATGATTTTTGCTATGCTAACTGCACTAATTATTACAATATTACATTAAAGTGAAATAAAATGTTGCACTTTTCTCAGCAAAATAAAAATGTCTTTTTTCTAGCAGTGGCTGCGGGTTACTTTATTTCATTTCAGCATGTTTAGAGTATGTGTATGTATATCCTTACTGTGTGGAAAATTCAAACTGGTCCTGACTTTTTAGGATAGCTGCATAGGTCTCTAAAAAATATGTATTTATGTTATTATTTATATTTATATTATATTTATGTTATTATACATATGCATTTATATGTTTAGATCATTAAAATGAGGCATATTACTATT
The DNA here is from genome assembly GCA_037576955.1 of Lepidarchus adonis. Lineage (NCBI taxonomy): Eukaryota > Metazoa > Chordata > Actinopteri > Characiformes > Lepidarchidae > Lepidarchus > Lepidarchus adonis. The sequence continues at coordinate 3,462,655 of JBBIGC010000131.1, read as the reverse complement.
ATTCTTTTTATTAAAGTATTTTAACTACAATTATTATTTCCTATCTGCTGATTTTTTAGGAACGCTACATAGGTCTTTAAAAATATGTATTACATATGAGGCATTATGTTATCATACATATGCACTTATATGTTTAGATCATTAAAAATGGGGCATATTACTATTATTCTTTTTATTATAATGTCTTCATTACAATTATTATTTGCTATATTATGCAAAATGTCGAGTTATTCTGGAGCAGTTCTAATGGTTAATGTATACAGTCATAAGAACATACACCACATGTAAATTGTTGAAACATATTTGAACAGCCCAACATTTCACCCACTTTAAAACAGTGCCTACTAATAAAGGTATGCATTGACAAAATCAGACAGAAAAGTACCATTTTTAATCATTTGTTCAACAAAAATATCAATGAACAGAACAATGGAATCGTCCTCAGTGGAGAAAGTAAGTACACCCTTGGTTTTTAAAGTTGCCCCATTTAGCACAAACATCTTTTTGGTGTTTTGCGCAATTGTCTACCAGTCTCTGACGACAGCTAGTTGAAATTTTTGACCATGTTTCCACATTTTCTAAAATTCCTTCTGTTATGTTCAAGATGTTTGATGGTTTTCTTGTTGGATTTGCTACTGAGCTTAGGATCATTATACTGCTGAGAGGTCTCTTTACATTTCAGTTCTTTTGCAACTGTAGTCTTGCTCTAATGTTTGTTTTTTCCAAACGTGCCATGTCACCGCAGGTCAAATGTGTTTCTATCAGACTGTGAAGTGAAGTGGGAAGGGTACCTTGCTCAAGGGAACCTCAGTGGTGCCCAGGTTGGGACTTGAACCTGCGACCATCTGATCCCAGGAGCAAAGTCCCAACCACTAGGCACCAGATACATGTAGCCAACAGTTGCAAACAGTCCAACAGTTACCTGCTGTCAATTTGCAAAATGACAGTAAAATCTATATCACTTGTAGATTCTTTTAAATTCTTATAAAAAAAAAACATTTATGAATTCACACACAACCTTTTTTTCTGAAGACCTTAGAGAGATCTTTAGAGCTTTGGAATGATAACACCACACACTTCAATAGGGATCAGGTTAAAAAAGACAAATTCCACCTGCACAAGTTATAATTAATGGTACATACTTTGAAACACCTGATTGGACACTATCAATTTTATGTTTTCCATGTGAATAATCTGTTTTTGTTCTTTAAAAATGATTCAAATAACTTCACAGTACAATTTTATGTGTCATTTGTCGAATTAACTATTATTATACTTTTATTTGTATTTTTTCATGACTGCACACACACACACACACACACACACACACACACACACACACTATATACATCAATACTATTACACATACACTTATACTAATCTATAATGAGGGACATACATATGACCCTGAAATTCCATCCTGTAAAAGAAAAAACAAACCTGAGTGAGTGTGTGTGTGTGTGTGTGTGTGTGTGTGTGTGTGTGTGTGTGTGTGTGTGTGTGTACTCAAAGTCTATAGCAAAAGCAAGTCAGAGAAAATATGTTTCCAGAAACAGCTGTGGCTTTCGGGTCGTGTTTCACAGCATCGTGTCTCCAGTTTAAAAGATGAACAGCCTCTGCACAAATGGCAGCGCAGATTGACACAGGCTGTGAGTGGCTCTGGAGAGGGAAGCAGAAATCCCCCTCCCCCTCCCTCCTCAAAGCAAGGCCATTAATCAGCCGATTGAAATGTACAGGAAACGACCATAAACCACCTGCCCCGGCCTTCTAGCTGGAGGTGAAATCAGCTGCGGCTGCTTCACTGAGCTTGTTCATTTACAGCCACCGAGTCAGGAGTGTTAATTAAAAAGCACACAAACACTATAATAAAGTAAGCCCCCTTCAGTCTCAAAAGCAAGTGGTTTTTAAATTTGATACTGTTCACCGCTGTCTGTGTGAGACAGATTTATTTATTCATATATTTATTTATTTTTGCGGACCTTGAAGGCCAGTTCAGCACAATGAGATTTAAACTATTTAGATGAATTAGTCTTTGGGGAGCACTTGGATTTTCATCAATAGACTCCTCAGGTAATCACCTAGTGAAAAATCCTCCTTTAGAAACTAAGGGCAGAAACAAATGTAATGAGATTTACCATTTCTAGACAATTACATGTTAAATCATTTAATTACATATATATCCTATAGCATTAACAGCACTAATATTACGTAGGTCCCCTCATGCTGTTGACTGGGTGCACTGTATGTTCTGACCCCTTTATGTCATCTCCAACATTAACATTTTGTACTCTTTGGGATCGGACCAGTTGATTGGCCTTCACTCTCCACATTCGTCAATGAGCTTTGGTGACTTGGAAAAGCCATTCTGGAGATGCTCTGACTCTAGCCATCTCAGTAAGGCCATAGTGGCTCAGAGCCTTACATGCACCCATTTTTTCTGCTTCTAACACATCAGTTTCAAGAACTTACTGTTCACTCGCTGCCTAATATACTCCCCTGACAGATATTTACAAAGAAATACAGTACAGACTTACAAAAAAGTCGTCACAAAGGGTCCATTGGTTCCCACACACCATCTGTTCCAATGTTATGCTTGTGAAAGAAATACGTAGCTGTTTAAAGTGTAAATAGTCTGTGTTGGGTGTAGTTGGCATGGGAAGAGGGGCAACGAGATGATATTTTATGGTTTCTGTGACCCCCATTCACTTATGTTTCTGTGAATATTGCCTGTACTTAAAGCACAGCCGACTGCATGCTTCATTACAACGACAGCCTCAATTCGTTTCATTGAATTTAGTGCAGAGCAGATCATAAAAAGCGCTGATTGTAAAAGGTTGAATAAAACGGACAGAATCATTAAAATCTGATCATCAAAAAAAATAATTAAACATGGCACCACTGGTTCTTCTTATCTATTCCAACTCAGACTTCTGAAAAATGAAATACTGATCCATCTGTGTGATATGTGTTAACTCTGGAAGAAGCTCCCGCTGGCCTTCACCCTCCCAGCTTTGAAGAAATGTATTTTAATAGAGTATAACTAAGGACTCACAAAGTCAACAACATTTCAGGGAAATGAGACGAGTTTAAAGCTAAAGAACCACTGGAAATGGGAAGGTTTTAGTAAAAAGTCATCATTTGTTGAAGAACATTTACTGTATGTAGAAGTTCTTTGAACCTGTCGAGGTTCTTCAAACTCACAAATGTGTTTTTTCATGAAAACCAAAGGATTTCGTCTATGATTCGTCTATGACTTCTTATAACACACCTTTGCTGAAATACAGGTTGTCAGCTGTGCTCCTGTAAAGAGCCTAGTTGTCACTCAAGCCAGAAGACAATATGGAACATTTTGGGCAACAAATCATAGGTGGTTTAGCTGCCATGGCAATAAAGCTGCGCAACTTTTCATGCAGCCATTAATGCTAAAAGGAATCATATGTGTGGCAGCACCGAGCTACATTTTTATATAATAATATAATAGTTAACTGTATTCCACTGAGCTCTGAGGGTGATGTTAATTCTGCCCAGAGCCTCCAATCCGTTTGTTGTGATGAGCTGTGGAAGTGATGAACGAGGGGAAATCTGATGTCCAAGTTCCAAATGAGGTGATCCAGCCACTGGAACTTTCCAGACCTTTATATAAAGTGTTTTTAAAAACATGTCAGAACTGTTGTTCACATGATGTTCTTTCTGTAAGATACACTTAGGGTCTGCAATCACACCTGGCATTACTCTGTATGGAACACGCTGTCTCATTTAAACATGAGCAATTAGCTGAGGAACCACATCAGACAGAAACGCGTGTACCAGAGTATGTGCACTGCCAAATGGAGGATGAGGTCCAGATGGCCGCTGCAAGGTACGCTAGAGAAGGAAAAGGCATCTTTCATCACCGCTGGCCATGTGCTGAGCAGACGACTGTTTGATTGTAAAACCCCTGTGGGGGTTCAACCACTACATCTGAATCAAATCATACACACGTCTTACAGCCGCAGGGGACACAGTTCTTATTGCAAGTGTGGCTTCTTCTGTGTGACGGCCATTTTCCTTTTAGAGCATGATGGAGTTTTGTAGCTGCCAACAAAGTTCCTGCCAGAGACAGACAGTATTGGGGGTGTTGGTTGGTGAGAATGGCCTTGTCACCAGGCCAGAGAAGTGCGAGTATGTGTGTAAGTGTGCTCCTGTCACCGTCAGAGAGGGGCGACAGCAGTGAGGGAAGGTTTTAGCGAAAGCGCTAATGAGCTCTTCTAGAAGATGAGTGAAGAACAAGGTGTGCTCAGGGCAGGACATAGCCAATCAATGATATCCTAGCATACAGAGAGCAGGCAGTGTTTGAAAGCCAATTTCAGGTGTGTGTGTGTGTGTGTGTGCCTGTGTGGGAGAGTTTGTTCCATTTGTATTCTACATTAGCACTCAACTGTCTTCTTGTGTTCTGCTGGCTACAACATTATTATCCCCAACCTACACAATGTTCTAGATCCACCTCCCTAAAGACGCTCATACATTATTAACTCGCTAAGAGAAATCATTGCCAATGGCTGCAGAGCCTTCAACAATAAAGATGAGCCTTCTGTGCTTCACATTACTCTGAGATACCAGTTCACTGTGCTGACACCCCAGTTAGCAAAACTGAAAAAGCCCCTGAGGCCACTTTCCTAAAAGTGATGCACTGCAGAGCTGGACTACAACATGGAGATATTAGCACTATTTTAGGCTACTTTATAAGTAGGACGTGTGGCATCTTTCAGTTGTGTTATTTCTAGTAAAAGGACATGAATTCAGAGTCAGTTTTGAGAGATTTTAGGTCAGTATGTTTTCTAAGTTCACTACTAATGGCAGCAATGGGCTGAAGTTTTAAACTTTAAACCCAAATTGTGAAAGTCATAAATAAAACAATTCTCATTCTTGAATCCCATAGTGTGTAGAGAGGAACTGTATTTTAATGGAAGAGCTAGAATAAATATATATTGCCATCTACTAAATATTTTCTATGCATAATGTTTTACACCTTTTTTCTGTCTATTCCTACAAAAAGTGCATCCACATCCCCAACGACTGTGACATCCATACTCTAATGATTTACATGTGAGCATTTTCATATCACTGAATGACATTTCCGTCATTGACTTTGAGAACATATATTAGTAACACCCTGAATAATTCAAAGCAACTGAATAATGAACCTCACAGGTAGAAAAAATTAAGATTTAACTTAATTTTATGTTAAACAGCGGCAGAGGCCGTGTTTTTAATTCTGCCAAACAGGAAATATCCATATCCATCCAACTCTTGAATCTGCCTTTTGAATAGAATTCTGTTTCTGGGGGATGATTTATAATTTAACAAAATCTGTGAAAATGAAGGACGCTCCAGTGTAGCACCTGGCAAATTGCTGAGCATATGTGGTGTGTTTCTGCTGTTATGCAACATCCTCAAAAAAAATTGATAAGCCATCGTTCTCTGTATGTGATATTCCAGCTCAGAGCCCCACTGTGATTAGCACTTCAGAGCGGGATTCTGCCAAAGCTGGCCGCCCACGGGGACCGCGGTTCACTCCACAGCTGACTTGTATACTGTCTCAGGTACTGAATATTGCATGGACTCTGTGAAAGAAAACCTACACAAAGACTGCTTCATGCTAGCGATCACTCAGACAGTCTCCTCGATTCCCGCCTTCATCTTTCTTACAAGTACTAGACGGTGGCAGAACCTGAGGAAACCTTTCACCTAAAGTATCTATGAAGTTTAAAGTTGTTCAGAACAACCTGGGGCACTATGTAAGATAAAAATGATTTATTATTTAATTTATTCTCAATTACTTTTACTTCATAGCTACCATAGCTTACAAGACCACCAACTTTGACAGCACTTTGTTCCTGAGGCCTCGTCTTCCCTCAAATGTCTCAGAAACAGTACTGTGTACACAATCTATTCAAAGAATGACAACCATAAGCCATGAACCCAAGTATTCAGATTCAAACAGGCTTTCCAGTCCCCAAGTACTGCTTTAGTGACTGCATCCATGTGGCCATGTTGATGCCGGTTGTCTGCAGGTGGTGCAAACCAGAAGAATTAAAGAAGAAAGTTCATTTACAGAATGATGTCAAACTGGAGAGATATACCACAAAAATTATTTTCAGTATATGTGAACTTGTCCAACCCAGAAAACCTTCTCCTGTGTGGTTCAACTCCCAGCCCAGGCACCATGGAGGCACCCTTAAGCAAGGTACCATCTCACTACACTGCTCCCCAGGTGCTGTTGTAGGCGTCCACTGCTCCACATGTGCACCTGTGATTGGTTAAATGCAGAGGTCACATTTTGTGGTGCATTTTGTGTGTGATTGTTTTCACGATGACCAAATACGAAAAAAAAAAGTTTTTGGTGTGAAAATGACTATAGAGAAAACTAATAACATTTCAACAGCATAAATAAATGTCCTCAGCTTGCAAAAGAAATGCCAAATAGATGAGTATAAAGTCAACTAGCACACACTTGACCAAGAAGTGTCTTCTGAAGTGCTGAGATCAGTTTTATTTAGCTTTGTTAGGATTGTGGCCTTTTTGACATATCTGATGTTATGAGTGGTAGAACTGTTCACACATTGGAGCACTGCAATAAAAGTCCATCTAAAAAAAGCAGCCATGCATTTTGAAGCACAGATCCCCAAGACCTTCCAACAATGATCAGCATCGATCACAATCTAAGGTGCTGTTGCCTTTTAGTCAATGATGAAACATCTTTAAGTTTACTACTTACAATTTTAAATGTGCATGTACAGTGTGATGGGTCATCTGAAATTTGCATTGGGCACTTTCCACACAACCCAGCTGGCCTGCTATGCTGCTGACGTGATTCCCATCATTAGAGCAGCAATATGGAGGCAACAGTGTGAAACAAGCACTCGCCGTTTCCCTCGCTTTGACACCATCCACACTGATGTCATCTTCTAAATGCCAACACAATCAGGGGAATGATTAGTATGTAACATCGTATGGCCGTCTCTGCACCAGCACCCCCGCCTACTGGTTCAAGCTCCGTCTGCAAAGTGTTTATTTTCAGAACCTCTGAAATAAAAGCAAGTGGCGAACCTAAAAATGAGCTTTAACCCTTTGAAACACAGGCTAATTTTACAGTTATCGATCTTAGGGTCTATTATTCAGCAACTACTGTAATTATTCAGTGTACACATGATATAGTTTAAGGATTGGGAAAACCTTTCTAATTTCTGACTTGCTGCTAACAGAAACAAATTGAAACGTAAGCATCTAGGACCACTAACAGCTCAGCCATGAAGCAGCAGAGTACAGAGGGGTGTCGCTGATTGTAAAAATTAATGTCTGGAAGCAACATCAGCACAAGAACTGAGCATCAAGAGCTTAGTGAAATGGGATTCCATGGTTGGGCTGTTGCACACAAGCCTAAGGTCTATGACAGTGAGGTCCTCACCGGCTCCTGCTATTGTTCACTGTCTCTGGTCATGTGTGTTAGTTCCATCTCCACCCCCTTCAGGTGTTTTGGTTTAGGGTTTTGTATTTATACCTTGTTGTGTTATTTCTGTTTTCGGTCAATGTCTGTTTGTCACCAAATTCCTAGTTTGTTGTCTAGGTGCTTCTGATACGTTCATGTTGTATTTCTGGTGTTTAGAACTAAATAAAACCAGTTTGTGTTTGAGAACCTTGGTCTGTGCCTTCTTCCTCAAACCCAATTCATGACATTTGACCGACCTAAAAATAGAAGTGACTTGAATGAGCCAGCTGTCCATCCCAGCGACTCGCACAAGCCAGCTGTCCATTGCAGCGACTCGAATGAGCCAGCCATCTATCCCTGCAACTCGCACGAGCCAGCCATCCATCCCAGTGACTCGCACAAGTTAGACGTCCATGCCAATGATTCGCTCAGGCCAGATGTCCATCCCAGTGACTCGCACGAGCCAGACATCCATCCCAGCGACTCGCACAAGCCAACCGTCCATCCTAGCAACTTGCACAAGCCAGCCGTCCATCCCGGCAACTTGCACAAGCCAGCCGTCCATCCCGGCCACTCGCACAAGCCAGCCGTCCATCCCGGCAATTCGCACAAGCCAGCCATCCATCCCAGCGACTTGCACAAGCCAGCCGTCTATCCTGGCAACTCACACAAGCCAACCGTCCATACGGCAACTCACACAAGCCAACCGTCCATACCGGCAACTCGCACAAGCCAGCCATCCATCCCAGCGACTTGCACGTACCAGAAGGAGAGAGCTCCCCTAGCATTGTCTCTTTTACCATGTTGTGTTTTCAGATTTTGTCTGTCTCTAACCTGTTCTGGAAGACTTTGTGTCTCATGCTATGCATCACATGCAATTCATGCTCATTGTGATTGTTTCATGCTTTTCTGCCACTGTAATATGTAAGAATATATGTTAACAGTTGTGGTTCTTTCTTGACTTCCGTCCATGTTCTTTTGTCATACCATGCTTTGTTTCTTGTCAGGCCCACATGTTCTTGTTTTTGGTTTGTCCAGTTCCTGTTTGAGTCTAGTCAGGTAATTCATGGTTCTGGTTGTCATTGTGTCCCTGTCTAGATCTTGTCTCAGTCTGTTTTGTAGCCATGTGATATGCTGGGTTTTAGGTAAGTATCATTAGGTTTTTCCTGTTTTTCCTGGTCTTGTGCCCTGGTATTGTTATGTTAGTAGGGTTTGTCTTGTTCTGCCCCATCTAGCCTTATGTTCATTAGTGTTTTGTTTTCGTCCTAAGTTAGGCTGTATTTTATTCCGTCTGTATTGGTCCATGTGCTGTTTTTAGTGTTCGATCCTGTCTTTTTGGTCTATGTCCCTTTTTGGTGTTCTTGAAAAGGGTGTATAGTCTGTCTTATAGCTATTGTGTTGTGGGGTACTTTTTTTTAGTGGTCTAGAAGGCCTTAGTGTCAAGTTACTCCAGGTCGAGAGTAACTTGTTCATTTCCTCAAAAGAACTAACTTGCAATGTTAAGATAGATGATCCAAATGCTCTGCAAATGACTTTTTTGACCCATTGAGACCTTGCAGTGTACATTTCTGTCCTGTCAGTCCGGTAAGATTTTTATGCAGTGGGCACAGTAGATGCTTAAACTGCATATTCCAACTTCTCAGTGGTTCTAGCCCTCTCGCTCTTGCTGTCATTCATTGATTCTTGTTGTGGTGCAGGCCCTGGAGGGAAACTGCAATATCCAGCATAGTGTGTTTTGCTTGCAAATGAAATGTATGAACTTACCATTGAAATAACATAAATCAGGAATGACATTGTTAGAGCCTTACCATTTGTATTTGAACCAGACAGCTACCGGTGTCAACAGCAGGATGGCAGCTGGGCTTTAGCTTGCACACCTATTGTACTTGTTGAAAATAGATACATTTAGGATATTTTATTCATTTTCACCTCAATACTTTGATACATAACCTTTTTGGTTGGTCAAACATTTCCTGTAGGTCTTCACCAGGTTTGCACACACTGTAGCTGGTATTTTGGCCCATTCTTCCATGCAGATCTTCTCAAAAACTATTTGGGGCTGTAGCTGGGCAACACAGGCTTTTAACTCCCTCCACAGATTCTCTATTGGATTCCGGAGACTAGCTAGGCCACTCCAGAACCTTAAAATGCTTTTATGTAGGGTTAGTAGGTTTAGGGTGTTTTTAGGATTATTGTCATGCTGGAAAATCCAGCCACATTTCATCTTCAATGCTTTCACTGATGGAAGGAAGTTTTTGTCCAAAATCTCACGATACATGACCCAATTTCCTTAATACGGATCAGTCCTCCTGTCCCCATTGCAGAAAAGCAGTCCAAAGCATAATGTTTCCAGCCCCATGCTTCACAGTGGGTATGTTTTTTTTTTGAGATGCAACTGGCGTTTATACCAAAGAGTTCAATTTCTGTCTCATCTGACCACATGACATTGTCCCAATCCTCCCCTGGATCATCCAGATGGTCTCTGGCAAACTTTAGATGGGTCTGGACATGTGCTGGCTTAAGCAGGATTTTTTAATCCATAATGACGTAGTGAGTTACTAAATGTAACCTTTGCTGTCTTCAGGTTATTGACACCCCCCCCCCCCCCCATATTGTATATATTCTATTTTCCAATAATTGCTCCAACAGTTGATCTCTTCTCACCAAGCTTGTAGATTTGCTTGTCCCAGTCTTGTGCAGGTGTACAATCTTGTCGCTGGGGTCATTAGACAGCTCTCTGGTCTTTGCTATAGAGGAGGTTGGAGTCTGACAGTTTGAGGGTGTGGACAGGTGTCTTTTATACAGATAACAAGTTCAAACGGGTGCCATAATTACAGGTAAGGAGTGGAGGATAGAAGAATAACAGGTCTGTGAGGGCCAGAATTCTTGCTTGTTTGTAAGCGCTAAATACTTATTTTCTGCACCATTACACATTTACATTTACATTTATTCATTTGGCTGACGCTTTTGTCCAAAGCAACTTCCAGGTACAGGAACAATTATACAAACAAATTATTTTTAAATAAATTTTTACATTCTGCCTCTCACATTTGAAGAGAACCTATGATGAACATTACAGACTCTCCCATTTTTTTACATTTTAACAATGTTTAGGCCCTGTCCACAACTGGATGTTTTTGAAGATGTTGCTTTTCTGTGGGTTTTGGCTTTCCATCCACATGTAAACAGTGGATCTCGTATGGACACGGAAAACAGATTTCTGTCAACATCGTGTAACTTCATCTCCTTGGACATCACACTGTGTGCTATGTTTGTTTACATTGGCCTACCTGGAGTGACAATGGCGTCCCCCTGCCAATGTTTCTGATTGCCCAACATAGCTATATAGTTTAGGGTTATATCAACACCTGTTGTTTTAGCAAGCGTCTGCGTTAGACAGTGTTTGACAGTGTTTTTGCATTTATTTTTAAAACTTGTGAAGACAGCGTATTAGTGTCACTAGAAATGTTCTGTCAGTCAATGATGTGGGGGTTTGAATTGGCAACAAGCCTGGAGCTTTTGATTTGTCGATGGGAGGAGATGGGGTTCGATTTGTCAACGAGAGAGGATGGGGGTGGGTGTGTGTGTGGGGTGAAATTAATGCTAAACCTTCACAAAAGTGCTGAGGTCCTGAGCAAATGTAATGTCTGTGTAGGGCTGCCCGGCACTGTCTGTACAGATGCAGTGAGTATTCAGTCAGAAGAACAAAAAATGGCACAATCTACCATAAAGAACCTGGAAAAGGTCTGAAAACACCAGTGCTCAGCCGCTTTCATTTCCTTCAGAACAAGTGGTCCTCAGCTTATTGACACAAATGGCAACATTCACAATGAGAAAAAGAACAGCGGGGGTTTCCTTTCCTCCCTCTTCCACCTGTAAATGCCCAGGCACGTTTAAATTCATACATACTGTTCTGTTATTAGTCGTCTGAAGTGATTAATAATGTTGCCTGCGTCGGTTTGGAAAGGAGAAGTGGCCTTCACAGTCCCAGAATCAACATTCTTTTCAACATCATGGGAGAAAGTATTAGAACTCCATTATATGACGGCGATAAAAGGTGCAATAAGTAAATAAACATCAGAGAAAGATGAGCAAAGACAGTCAATAAGGGCTGACCTTTATGAAAGTCTCCTGTTAGCCCAATAAGGTGGAGGAACAGAGCATCAGCAGCCTCTGCTTATTACTTTCTTACACAACCACCTACCAGATTAAGCTCATAGCACAGCAGTCCTCCTGTGGGCACCATTTGGAACTCCTGATGAGAGGAGGCACAATAATGGGAGATCTCTGGCTCTTCTGAGCTCATCTCAGACTGTTCCTTCTGCCCTCGCTCACTGCTGCAGGTCTGACAGAGGCTCTAAGGTTGTGTTTTAAATTCCTTCATCAAAAGTGCAGCTTCTGAAGCGTTTTTTTGGAAGGGCAGATGGTCTTTTTGAAGTTCAGACAGGCAGTCTCAATAAGGGATGTTTCTCTCTGGAGCCTCAGGAGCATTGTTCTACGCAGGCAAAGCAATCTGTCTTGCATCCGCTGAGTAGCTGGGAACAATGAGATATTTTGAGAATAATCCACTACTATTCAGCAGACAAACATTCACATACACACACATACACATACACCAAGGTTGGAAAGGATACTACTGCTGTAAGGCAGTCTCCAGTGTTCGAAGGTCGGATAAAACCTCATAAGAATTCATATGGTAATATCATAGCTTTGATTATCCTTTTAAACTGTGTGTAATATTTGTAGTGTAGTATATGTTTATAGCTTAATAATTTTTATTCATTGTAAATTTTATACTACCTGAATAAATAAATAAATAAATAAATATTTTTTTTAACTCTATATGATAAATAAACTATATAAATAAACTTGCCTGCCAGTGAGAGAGAGGCACATGCATTTGTGTTTTCGCATTTTTCCGAATGTGTGTATATGAGAAGAAAGAGCTTCATTCAGGGGAGGAAACATGGTTTGAAGGCAGGATTGAGACTCAGGCACATGTGCAGTGGTGTGTGACTGTAAACTCACCTCACATGTGAGGGGAGATGCACAGGGAGCAACTAACAAACCTTTGCCAACATCCTCCCCCCACCCATTCAGGCGGAGTGCACCCCAGGCCCTGAGTAAGGCACTCACTCAGACTCGAGCTCTGTTTGGCATGAAGTTACACTATGCGTTTCTTACTCCAGAAAAGCCAAGAAAGACTTTGCCCAAAGTTCTTTAGTCTTGTCCCAGACCCACAAAGCTCATTTGGCTAACAAGCAATGGAAGCTTATTAGCCTCTCCACTAATTAACCTATTATATGCAAAATTCATAAATTCATGAATGAATTATCATACAAAGTGTGTAACTTTGTTGCCTAAGCCTATCTGTGACTATTATAGATACATACTGGTTTAACAGGGCACATAAACACCCTAATTAAGTCATTATGTCTCATATTTAACATCAAACATATATATTTCAATTGTTCATTGCAACCCTGTACATAATTTATTTTTTCTGATATATAATATATATATATATTTTTTTATCTTACATTATTTTATTTTATTTGACTATACATTACTATTTAGTTTTTTTCTTTTATTTTTATTGGACCAATTTCATGGTATTATTTTACTAAGTATGATATAATAATATTATATCTTTATATATCATATTTTATACATTACAACAGTGAATATGTCAAAATTCAAGCGGTTTATTTGTCACATACACACTTATACAAGAACGAAGTGCAGTGAAATGTAGCTCATCTCACACTGAGAAGGTCCTGGATCCTTTCACAGTGCACATTATCTCCATGTCTGCATGAGTTTACACCTGGTGCTCTGTTTTTCTCCCACAGTTCAAACACACGCACACAGAGATGCTATGTTGCCCTCAGGTGTCACTGTGAATGTGTTTGTCTGTGCATCTGCCCTGTGATGGACTGGTAACCGGCCCAGGGTGTTTCTTCCCCTTTCACCCTGTGAGCGAAGGCTGATAGGCTCCAGCAGTGCCTGCAGCCCTGGTTATGATAAGCAGCTCAGTGCAAAATGAAACTCTACAGTCATGGAATGAATTTCCCAAGCCCCCTGGTAACCACTGTTGAAAAAAAGGAAATTAAAATGGAAAATACCACTTTTAAATAAAAAACTTAAATGGATGTAAATAAATTGAACATGAAACACTACTGTTGTTAATTTACACAAATGGATTATATATTCCTAAAAAAAAAATGTCACAGATATTCCATTTATTGTTTATTATTTTATTGATCAAATACTGTATGGCCAAATAATTGTAGTTAATGCAGTTATTGTATAAACAATAGTTTCGTAGAATTTTGATGTTTAATAGCAAGCTTTTAAACAAAATGTGTTGTAAAACTGCTGAATTACAGCAAACAAATAAAAAATTAAATATATGTAATTTTTCCGGTTTTTACTTTATTAATGTTATTTTACTAAATTAATGTTTCTTGGCTGTCACCTCTTTTCTTATTGTTTTTATATCTTTATCAGCACATATCTGCTCAGCAAATGCTGTGATGTAAATACCAAACTACATACATTCTACAAATGCAGATGGTCCAGGGCTATTAGTGTGATTGGGAAAAACATGGTACCTCACTTCAATTTGTTTAAAGTAACAAATTGTTTGAGTCTCAGAGGGTCGTAATCTTAAATATACAGGTACATCTAATAAACGTAGAATATCTTGAAAAAGTTCAATATTTCTTGACATACCTTTCAGACTAAAACTAATAATAATAATAATAATAATAATAATAATAAATGTTATTTTTTTTACACTTTATATTTCAGCAAAGTGCTACATATCATGGTAAAAGTGAAATAAGACGTATAGGCACATAAAATTAGAGTAAAAAGGCTTTTCTAAAAAGTCTGTGAATGCAGTGATAGGTGAGAAGGAATTGTCTTCCTCATGACAATTACATAGATTCTCTATGGGGTTCAGGTCAGGTGAGTTTGCTGGTGAATCAAGCACAGTAACACCCTGGTGGTGGAACCAGCTTTTGGTACCTTTGGCAGTGTGGGCAGGTGCCAAGTCCTGCTGGAAAATGAAATCAGTATCTCCATAAAGCTTGTCAGCAGAAGGAAGCATGAAGTTCTCTAAGATTTCCTGGTAGATGCTGTGTTGACTGTGAACTTCAGAAAACACAGTGACCAACACCAGCAGATGACATGACCCCAAATCATCACTGACTGTGGAAATTTCACACTGGACTTCAAACAACATTGATTCTGTTCCTCTCCACTGCTCCTCCAGACTCTGGGACCTTGATTTCCAAATAATATGCAAAATTTACATTCATCTGAAAAGAGGATTTTGGACACTGAGCAACAGTCCAGTGCTTTTTCTCCTACGTCCAGATAAGACGTTTCTGACGTTGTCTCTGGTTCAGGAGTGACTTGACATGAGGAATGTGACATTTGTAGCCCATGTCTAGGATTTGTCTGAGAGTAGTGACTCCTGATTCACTGACTCCAACCTCAGTCCACTCCTTGTGAAGCTTCCCCAAATTCTTGAATGGAATTTGCTTGACAATCCTTTCAAAGCTGCAGTTGTTCCTGTTGCTGGGACAACCAGCTTCTTTAGCAATTACCATTTGTGGCATATGATGGTCTTCTGGACATCTGTCAATCAGCAGTCTTCCCCAATGATTGTGTAGCTTCCTGAGCCATAATCATCAGAATTTTAAGAAATAAAGTCTTGACATAGTTTATTGTATGTGTAATGAATCTATAAAATATATGCATTCCACATTCTCAAAGGAATAACATGAAATATTGAACTTTTCCACAATATTAATTTTTTTTAGATGTGCCTGTAATTATCTATGTGATTTCTGACACTGCATGATGTGCTGTGGTGTATAAAAAGCTAACATCCCTAAGAACACAAGAGGCAGCCATTTTGGAAAAACATGTTAATATTTTTGTTAATTTTTTGTAAAACAGTATGTGATACAGTATCAGACAAGTCATAAGCAAGTCTGTTTGAGATTACTTTAAAAATATGTGATGTTATAGGCATGTCAACCGCATAATGTTCAAAAGCTTCTGTAACTGATTAGCAACATTAGCCTCATACCTTTGGTGCTAAGCTAAATAAGCTAACTTCCCTAACATGTGTAGGAATATTAGTATGTAGTGGTAAAGTTTTGTATTTTTGTCTTTTTTTTGTCAATCTATCACTTAAAGCCATTTTAAAGTTAGCATGCAAGCTCAAGGCAACTTTAACAAAAATGTCACTTCAAAAATGTCACTCAAATAAAGGGTCACCCATTCGGCTGAGGTCTTCCAGCAATAGACTTCGTAAAATTTTGGCATCACTGGCCTTCATTTATTTGCTAGTCCTGGCTTATTTCTCTGTGTAGCAATGTTTAACTCTCTGCAACTTGAGGGGCAGCATCTGGGACGGTTCCAAGACCACACAGTGATTGGCAACTAAGAAGGTTTCTGTGCAACCCAGGGGGAACGGCATTTGTTCGGATCTGCAGGAAATCATAATCAAATCTGACAGGCTTCATTTGACCATACTTTCTAAGGGAGCACTGTAGGAGAGGCTTTCACAAGGCATCAGTAAAACCTTTGGAACAATCTGAAATGAGTGGCATCATGATGAATCATCTGTTTGCTGACCCAATAAAGTAGCCAGTCTACTTCCAAACATTTGGCTTCATCATCTTAGTAATGATGTACCATGCATGTGCTGAGGGAAGCTTTGACCACGGTGCTCTTTGCCAAAACTCCTTGACAAACTTTTTCGTCAACAAATATTATTTTAATCATGTCCCCTCACTGACAAATAATTTTAATCGATCATGTTTTGGTTGAACAATTACTTGAGGTTGTGTAAACTGGATTTTCCATAAAAGTTTTGCTTTAGCTCCTTAATTATATTCCCCACTTGGAATAAATAATACTAGGAACATTGTGCCCTTCTGAATGAGCCTGAACATTGTCTAAATGTCGGTTCCACTATGTCCCGCAGGGTGACATGTCAGGTCCTTATAGGCTAACAGTGGCGTGCGGGGAATTCTAATTTGGCCTGCAAAACTGCTGGAACTCAAACAGCATCCCTTTAACTTTTGCTTTAACTGATTATGACAGTCTGTCAGCAGCCTTTGCAGCTTAAGTGTATGCTCACAGCTGGTGGTCACCGATTGGCCCAAGCCTGCCAGCTCTCTCAAAGAGAGAGTCAGTAGCCTGCTCTATGGGATATTCGTATGGGATTCAATTTACATGGGGTCCGGGTATCACTTCCTCTTTTACAGCTGCTACTTTGTGTTTCCATTCAGTTCCATTAGCATATACCAACCACGGCCCACTGCCAAACGACTAACCACGAACCCTTCCACATGCCACAGGGATATTTAAACCTTCCTGAGCATTGAAAATGGAAAATAACAATAATAAATGCCGTTCTCACAGACTTACACTATTATATTAATATGTAATATATAATCTGCATATTTAAAGGAGTGTTTGATTAAATTATCAAGTCATTTGTTGGTAATATATCCAATTATTACATCAATTAAACATCAATCAATGTTGAAAAGCTATCAGAATAGGACAAAAACCCTGGCATTCAATAAGATGCCCTTTATTTGTGCATATGAAGAAAATATTAGTTTATATTATATTGTAATTATGCATATAATAGTGAACAAAGTGAAAAAGAAGCATAATTAATTATACATTTAATTATGAACATAGTTAGCATATGTAATGCCATTCTTTTCATATTTTTCATGCACATTCAGTCAACATATTTTACTATAAATATGGTCAAAGATAAATATACCATTACTAACACTGCAGGACTGAAACTCATGCAATTATGCAATAAATGGGAATTATTTACATTAAAAAGGCCATGAAGTTTGAGCCATCCTTCACTGTAGTCTTCACTGCAGGATTTAGTTTAGCATGAACTAGAGAGGAAAAGTAGTTTTTCACTGTGTAATGTAATTTATGAGTGTTAAACATGCTTACACACTTAGCTAAGTTTAAACAGGACTAAAATAAATGATCTGATATGATCTAGCTTTGCAGTTTTTCTCATTTAACAGGCGGCGGCATTAAACTAATCTGAGAACATTTTTCTTGAAGTTAGCTCTGAAATATCATATAAAAAAGGGCAGTGGTGGAGTAGTGTACTGAGGTACCCTTGAGCAAGGTGCTGTCCTGCTGCTCCTCATGTGTTTACCCACCAAGACAGTCTTTTTATGATGTTATAGTGAATATACGTTGATCTCAACCCAGTTGAGTGCAGTAGGGCAAGAGAAATTTGGAATTAGATCATCAGGTTCATAGGATGACTTTCAGATTTAGAATTAGTGAGTAAATGGCTGAGATATAACAGGTGAAATTGTCTAAATCAGGGGTGTTTAATATGTCGATCGCGAGCTACTGGTCGATCGCGAAGACATCGGTAGTCGATCACGGAACCCTGCCATTCAACATAAACTACCGCACACGTGAGACCATACAGCGTAAAAACGAGTGATCCATGAGCCACAGAAAACACTGCAGTACAGATGGAGCCAATCATCCATCCCCACTGTGGAGTTTGGCAGTTGATTGACATACAGAACAGCCAATGAAGCGTCATCTGTTGTAATCTGTGTGTGGGGGTGTTTGTGTAATTTTTTTAGCATTTTTGTTGTTGGTAGATCATTTTGACTTGGTCAATTTAAAAGTAGCTTGCAAGCCAAAAAAGTTTGAGCACCGCTGGTCTAAATGTTCCATTTTTGCAACCTGAATGAAGCAGCTGGAAAGCATGAATTGAAATTTAACAGAAAATATCCTGTTATGTTTGAGATACAATGTTTTGTTCAAACAGCAATGGAACATACTTATTGGAGCTAAATTTAAATTTAAGTATAAATCAAAAGTAGTACACTGCTGTGCTAAATTTACATTACCCCACATGCACATGAAAATCAGAACCTGTACTAATACACCTCATCATCGTATAGTCTGTGTTATGCCCATATTAGGAAGTGAAGGTCAGAGCTGCTTATCTCTATGGGAAAAGTGAATGGTGTTTTCGAATGCTGCTGCTATCAAAATCTGTGGAAAACATCTAAAAAGATGAAATGTTCCAGGTTTTCTCTAAATACCTCTTAGTTCTTAACTAACTTTAACTTAATTAAAGTTGGCACTTGTGGCTATACCATATCATCACTTTCCAGAATCTTTACAGGAGAAGGTAAAAACATTCTTGACTTACTATGATATACTATACTGTCAGGAAGCAGCTAGAATTAGTGGTTATAATACAACTGGGACACAGCGACAGTTTTGTAATAACAGCAGCTGTCTGTCTGCGTGAAGGCAGAGGGACTGTTATTCAGAGCTGCAGAGATGAGTGGGCGAGTCTGCGGAGCCGTGATGGAACTGCTAAACGGCAAATCAAAACCCTCTTCACGTCAATCTGGCATCTCCCAAAGAAAAAAATATGGACAGCCTGTTGAAAAATCCACCAAAAATGTTCCTGAGCTCATGCAAAAGAGGTTGGGGTGAGTGGGTGAGTGAGGGGGTGAGGGAGTGATAGTGTTAGAGACACAGTGTTACTGTGCACTGTCCTCACTTTGGGAGCTATGGAAATGGATGTCTCAGTTATTCCTGGCGTCGCACGCAGAGATGAGCCGTGTCATTTTATGATGAAAAAAACAAAGCAGATAGTTCAGGTCATGCATTATTTATGTCGCATGCCTTACGTTAGCCAGGGCCAGATGTGCAGGACTGTTTATGAGGAGTGTGTGGTGTGTGTGCACATGTCTCTGTATATGCTGTAATTACATTGCACGTGTATACGTCTTTGTATGTGTGTGTGTGTGTGTGTGTGTGCAACATTTAATAGCCCATGTCTAATCACCAGTGGAGCAATAATACACAGCCTTCTCATTTTCCACGCTGGGGAAAGATTTCAGACTTACACCTTTTGATGATCCACAGTTATGCAACGTTCGAGAACATTCTGCCTGAGCTGAGCCAAGCTCTGCGTTTCCTTCGGCAGAATAGCTCTCGCAGACACACACACACACACACACACGCACACAGAAGTGACTTACTGCAGTGATTTTAGACTAATAGCGAAGGAAATCAGAGGCTATGTGTGAAATTGCTCACTGGATAAAAGGCTGTGGGTTTTTTATGAGACGCTATGGTGCAAATTTAATTACAGAGCTTTGGACTTCAGCAGACTTCATAACACTGACTGGACCTGGTGTTACAGTAGGCTACAGTGGCTGGAGAGACAGACAGACAGACAGACAGACAGACAGACAGACAGACAGACAGACAGA